>CM028359.1:49950678-50051949 GCA_016618105.1 Dendrobium huoshanense
GTTCTCTTTAGAGACTAGCCTGATATTCAAGACGAATTACATAATTCTAAGCCTGAACACCGTTGTGGAATTTTATTCTCGCCTTTCGGGGTGATATACTTTTCTGAGCGAGTTGATTTGACTTCTAGAATTAGAATTAAATCTCAATTTCAAAATTCCCAAAGAAAAACTAATATTTTCAAAATATGTTTTCAAAATTCCACCAACACCATCCCACACCTTAAACTGAAATTTCTTACCCGGCGGGCATAGGTGTAGTACATGGAGATCAACAAGTAGGACAATTTTGCTATATTAAGTAGGCTCAACTATGCCCGTCAATAACTTGAGCATATAAGATTTCAATCTCTAGAGCGAGGACATTCCTTAGAGGGCTTGCCCCTAGAAGATCTTGCTTGTATCTCTTTATCAGATAAGCACCCTTCAAGAATGGAGCAGATTGGATCACTTTTCTCATATGAAGAGAAGAAAATTTAGATAAATTATATATATACAAATCAAGATGTTTTTGCATGGTGACAAGATGATATACCTAAAATCAACCCTGAAGTGATCATGCACTCCCTCAAAGTCAACCTGACGTGCAAGCTAGTAATCCAAAAGAAATGGAATTTTGCACCAATTCTCTAGTAAGAAATCAAACAGGAAGTTAATAAGATTTTGGTGGTTGAATTTAGAAGGGAAGTGCATTACACTACTTGGTTGGCGAACGTCAATATGGTGTGGAAGGTAAGGGAGCTTTGATAATGTGCATAAACTATACATATCTCAAGAAAGCCAATCCCAAGGATAATTTGTTGCTTCATTGTATTGAATAGTTGGTCGATACCACCACCATACATTAAATTCTAAGCTTCATAGATGCCTACATCATATACAATCAAATAAAGATGGAACCTTTTGATGAGGAGGCAACAACGTTTCAAACATACAAGGGATTATACTGCTATCTGGTGATATTGTTTGGGCTTAAAAATGCTGGAGCAAGATATCAACATCATATGAATAAGGCTTTCAAAGTCCTTATTGGGTCACTGTAGAAGTTTATGTCAATGATATGTTGATAAAAAGTTGAAAAATCTTAATATATACCTGACTTGGAAAAGTGCTTCCACCTGCTACGATGTTATATCATGCGACTCAACCCTGCCAAGTGTGTTTTTGGAGTTGCTTTTAAAAGTTCTTAGGGTTATGGTAACTCACCGAGGGATTCAGGCCAATCCTGAGAAAATTAAAGCACTAAGGAACATGTTACCTGAAAAAATATCATAAAAGTCCAGAGACTAAATGGAAGGATTACAACATTGTCTTATTTCTTGGCCCGCTTAGGAGACAAATATGTACCCATTTTTAAGATCTTCAGAGGTGCTTATAACTTAGGTTTTTAATGGACTGACGAATGTCAAGAAGCTTTTGAACATCTATGAAGGTATTTAGCATCTCCACGACTACTTTCTAAAGTAATACATAGAGAAGTCATATTTGTACATGACTATTTCTTCCCAAGCCATCAGCTCTATCTTGATCTGAGAAGAGAATGTTGTACAACATTTATTAAGTCATAAAAATTTTATTCGAGATAGAAGGATGTTATCTGCTAGTATATTAGACAACTTTGGCATTAGTCTTCTTGTCTAGAAAGTTACACCCATATTTACAAGCTCATGAAATTAGGGTCTATACAAATTGACCATCCCCAAAATTCTGAGATATCTAGAAGATTAATCAAGTGGTTAATGGAGCTAGAAGAATTTGACATCCACTACTTTCTTAGGCTAGATATCAAGTCTTAGGTACTGGCAAATTATGTGGTTGAGTGCTTCATTCCATTCTCTAACGAACCACTGGCTACTTCTCCGTCTTCCCCATGATGGACCTTATATATTGATAGAGCTTCTGGGTGTTCTGGCACCAGCACCATAATCTTATTAATCTCCCCGTGACACACTACACTCAAATACAAACTTTGATAAAATTTCCTGCAACAAATAATGTTGTTGACTATGAGGCCCTTATTACTGGATTAAGGTTGGCAAATAGACTGTGAAGTACCAAACTTAGTGGTTCACACTAATTTGTAACTAATCGCCTCTCAGGTGGAGGGGGAGTTCAATGCCCATAACCCACTGTTGGATGAGTACTACAAAATAGTAAAATCACTTTTGACCTATGTATCAGATCATCAAATCATCCATGTCTTTCGAGAGCAGAATGAATGAGTAGACACTCTGTATAAGTTTGCTACATCTCAACTAGTGACATCGTCAAGAGGAAGTATATCGAGGACATTTACTTCTCAAGAATCCATGATCTATGGGTTATATAATCAATTGAAGAACTAAGAGAGGATTCTTAGATTGATCCCATCATATCTTCTTACAAGAAGGTATGCTCCCTAAAAATTTAGTAAATGTAATATGACTATAAAGGCAAGCAACAAACTTCGATATTATTAGTGGAGAGTGTTAAGAAAGTTGCTATTAGCATGTTTTATATTCTTGCAACTTATATTGTTTTTTATGATTCCAAATATTGTTTTATGTGTAGATATCTCCTAACACATTTTAGAAGAATTGTTTTTGCTCTTGTGTGTACTAACATTTAAGAAAAATTAAACTCCAAACCATGAAGACTTCAAATCAAAATTCAGCATACAATCCTTTGTAAATTGAAGTTTTGAATTATTCTTTAAATTGAGAGGGATTGATTGTAATTGAGTGAATAAAAATACACACACACACATAAGAAGATTTTACATAAGTTGTACTGATCGTATGGGACGAACCTAGTTCGTACAGGACGATCAGATCAGTTGTCTCCTCTTACGAGCAATGGAACGATCAGGAATTGAGAAAAGTTTTTTAAGTACTGATCATCCAGGATGAAATTATTTTTGTCCCATGATGATTTGGTCTCTATAAGAATTTTGTTCAGATGAAATCTATAATCGTTCAAGGACGACTTGGCCTCTATAAGAATTTCGTCCAAACGAACTCAAAAATTGTCCAGGATGATTTCCTCTCTGTAAGAATTTCGTTCAGACAAAACTCATAATCGTGCCAGGACAAGTTGTCCTCTGTACAAATTTCGTCCAGACAAAATCCTAATCGTCCCGGGATGAAGTGAATCAACACTTCACATTCTGGCGGCGATATACACTTTTTGGGAACCGACCTATAGAATAACTGATCGTCCAGACAAACTTAGTTCGTACGGGACGATAATCATGTATGAACACAATTCATACCAATATTCATAAGGATCGTTTCCAACACTTTAAGTAAAACTGTCTGGGACGATCCACGATCATAAGGGACAATCCATTCCTGTTAACTTGAAAATTCTACAGATTTGGATGGTTTTTCTTATCTCTCCTATATAAGGTCCAATTTTTACTATCACCCAATCTTTTTGCTCATTGATCTTCGTACTTATTGGAAGAGGAGTCAAGGAGAGAGTGAGAGAGCATTCAAAGGAGGATTCCTACCACTAGAGCGTGAAGGCTTCGCTTGATGTTCAAAGGTAAGATTTCCTACTTATGATTTGAGATTACTTCACTCTTTTCTTTCTTTCTTCTAGATTTCGTGTGAGGAGAACTGTCAAGGAGATCGGGTTCTCTGTCCACACTAGGAGAGTGTGAAAGGACGTAGGGTTCTCTGCCCACACTAGGAGAGTATGAAAAGATGAAGGGTTCTCTGCCCACACTAGAAGAGTGTTAAAAGTCTTAGGGTTCTCTGCCCACACTAAGAGAGTGTGAAAGGACGGACGGTTCTCTACCAACAATGGGGATAGTGTAAAAGGATGATGGTTCTCTGCCAACACTGGGGATAGTGTAAAAGGATAACAGTTCTCTGCCACACCGGGTAGTGGTGAAAAGTGTATTTGTAAAGGCTTCTCCGCCTTGCTGTGGGAGCAAAAGGAGAGACACTATTGGTATTAGTGCAATACTCAGAGGGTGCCTCTAGGGAGTGGATTTAGGTCTGGTTTAGACCAAACCACTATAAATCCTGTGTCATTTATTTTTACTGCTTTTTTACTTTCTGCATTTTTTTATTTAAAAAGTTGTGGTTGAAAAACTTTTTATAAAAAATTCATTAAAGTTTATTTTCGAATCAACTCATCTAAAAGAGGGATAATTTTTTAGACTACCAATTCAACCCCCTCTTGGTAGCCTTGGGACATTAACTTAGGTTTAATAACCTATTCACTAGACTCAACAAGTGGTATCAGAGCTTATATTTTAAAATCATAAGTTTAAACTACTTTTTGATTAATGTAGATGGTTACATTTGAAAACCAAAATACACCTGAGGGTTACTCTATTACTAGACCTACTCTGTTTGCTAATATACTTTTTTGATTTTTGGAAAATATGCATGTCTACTTTCTTATAGTCACTTGATTATCGTATGTGGATCTTAGTCCAGGAAGGTTATACAAAACCAACTAGATTAGTTGATAAAGTTAGGGTTGAAACACCTTTTGCAAATTGGACTATAGAAGAATGTGACTTAGCACAACTAAATGCTAAATGTTTAAATAGTTTCTTTTGTGCTTTAAAATCTGAAAACTACATGTGGGTTTTCAGTTGCAAAGTGGAAAGGACATATGTGATAGACTTTATATAACATATGATGGGACTAATGAGGTTAAACAATCTAGACTTAATATCTTGTTGCATGATTATGAACTATTTTGCATGAAACCTAATGAATCCATTTCTGATATGTACACAAGATTTACTCAAATAGTCACCTCTTTGCATGCACTTGGTAGGGAAATAATGAATATTGAAATGGTTAATAAGATTCTTTGGTGTTTACCTACTGCTTATTATGCAAAAATTATTGCAATTACAGAGTCTAAAGATCTAAACATTTATTCTATTGACAATCTTCTTGGTTCACTTATTACTTACGAGCAAGGAGTTCGTCAAAAAAAGATTGATGCAGGTAAACCACAAAAGGAGAAGAACATAGCACTGAAAGTGGAAGAGTCTAAGAGAGAACACTCACAACCTGAGGATGAAGATGATATTTCTTTGATGACTAGACAATTCAGAAGCTTTCTGAAGAGGAAGCAGAAGAGACGTCAGCAATGGAATAAATGTAAATTTAATAGAAATATCAAAGTTTCTAATGAAGTGATTTATTATGAATGTAGAAAACCAGGTCATATCAAGACTGATTGCCCAAAACTCAAAGCCACTCCTAGCAAGGAGAAGGTAAAGGAGAAACCAATTGTAAAGAAGGGCAAGAAGAAGTTTCAAAGAGCTTTTTGGGCGGCCTCTGATTTAGATTCATCAGAAACTGAAAATGAAGAAGAAGTCACCAATCTTTGCTTGATGGCAGATAGTCTTGATCAGTCAGATCAAGAAGAAGTAAGTGACTTAACTTATGATGAATTATTTGAAGTTTCTGAGCACATGTATGATGCATATAGGAAAATGAAAAAGATGCACGCTACTGTAAGTTTTGAATTGGAAGAACTTAAAAAAGAACATGAAATCCTTAGGAAAGATCATGCTTTAATAGATGAAAACCACATGAAACTACTTGACGAATATGATGACTTGAATAAAAATTATGAGATTTTAAAATCATCATATACTGATCTTGAAAAAGAATTTAAAAATTTTAAGGATGAATCAGAGAGCAAATCATATCAAATTAATTATACAAATCGAATCTTGGAAGATATGAATTCCTTTTATAAGTTGAAAATAAAATCTCTCGAGGATAATAGGATACCCCCCAAACTTGAAGATTTTACAAATACTAAATTTTATCCTAATTATATGGAATCCCTTAGAAGACAAACAAATGGTAGAAGACTTAGGAATCCTTTTCCTAATGTTAAATGTAATAATTGTGGATTGCTCGGACATATAGCACACACCTGTACCTTAAATATGAAAACTAATTTGGTGTGGAGACCTAAGATGCATAAACCTAGACATATCATACATGCATCTGATTATAAATTGACAAAAGGAGAACCCAAACTTATTTGGGTTCCCAGGTCTAACATTTGATATTTTTGTAGGGTCGCTCTCACACAAGACATTGTGAGAGCATATAGTACCTGGACAACGGATGTTCAAAGCATATGACTGGAGATACTGCTCAATTCATAATGCTGGAAGCCAGGAGTGGAGGTAAGGTTACACTTAGAGATAATATCATAAAGAAGGTGGTTGGATCAGGTATGATTGGAAATCTTAAAAACGTTTTTATAGACAATGTGTTATTGGTTGAAGGCTTAAAGCATATTTTGTTAAGTATAAGTCGGCTATGTGATAAGGGTTATAGTGTAAAAGTTTTTCCTACTAGCTGCATATTAAGCCTAAATGGTAAAGATGTTTTAAATGAAAAAAGGGTAAACAATGTTTATATGCTAGATTTAAATTGCATTCAGACTCTTACTGCTTTTTGTTTGAAAATTGTTTCTGATGAGTCATGGCTTTGGTATAGGAGACTTTGTCATTCTAGCATGAAAAACCTTAGGAGGATTACCCAAAAGAATTTAGTAAGAGGTATACCAAAACTAGACTTTACTAAGGACCGCCTTTGTGATGCATGTTAATAAGGAAAGCAGGTGAAGTCATCTTTTTAGTCCAATAAGGATCTTAGGACTAGTAAACCTTTGGAAATTCTATACATGGATCTTTTTGGACTAGTTGGAACTGTGAGTCTAGGAGAGAAGGTATACGGATTTGTTATTATGGATGATTACTCAAGATTCACTTGGGTTAGAATTTTATTTCATAAGAATGAATTATTTAAGGAATTTAGAAATTTTTTGACTTAGATTCAAAGAAAATTAGGGTGTGAAATTAGTTATATACAAAGTGATCATGGAGGAGAATTTGAGAATGAGAGATTTGAAGATTTTTGTAAGGATAAAGGAATTGATCATAACTTTTCTGCACCTAGAACTCCTCAGCATAATGGGGTAGTATAAAGGAAAAATAAAACATTAATAGAAGCCGCCCGAGCAATGTTGGCAGAATATTCTCTTCCTAGATATTTTTGGGCTAAGGTGGTTAACCCTACATGTTATGTTCTGAATAGAGTGAATGTAAGATCTAAATTAAATAAAATACCCTATGAGTTGTTAAAAGGAAGAACACCTAATTTGTCTCATTTTTATGTTTTTGGTTGTAAGGTGTTCATTCATAATAATGGAAAATCTGCCTTAGGAAAATTTGATCCAAAATCAGATGAAGGAATTTTTGTTGGATATTCAAGTGTTAGAAAATGTTATAGAGTATTCAACAAAAGAACTCACACATGTTGAATTTGATGAATCTGAAAATATGGAAGAGCTAAATATTAGTGAAGATGAGATTAAGGATAACTCCCATAAGATTGATAGAATAAACTTGGAAAAAAATGTGGAAGAAAATTTGGAGATAGAAAACCCTTTGCCTAGAGATTTGAGATTTTCTAAAAATCACCCAAGGGAATTGATTATTGGTGAGGGTGTAAGAACTAGGCGTGGATTAAACAAGAAAGTCAGTCATTCTTCCTTTATTTCAACTATAGAACCCACTAATATTGATCAAGAACATTCTGATGAATTTTGGATATTGGCCATGCAAGAAGAGTTGAATCAATTTGTAAGAAATAAAGTTTGAGAATTAACTTCAAGGACAAAAGATCAAAGTGTTTTTGGAACTAAGTAGGTTTTTAAAAATAAAATGAATGACTCAGGTGTAGTCATTAGAAATAAGGCTAGATTAGTTGCTAAGAGGTATAATCAATTTTAAGGGATTGATTTTGAAGACTTTTGCCCCTGTAGTCAGACTTGAAGCAATTAGTATTTTGCTAGCCTTTGCCTGTTTTAAAAGATTCAAATTATATCAAATTGATGTGAAAAGTGCCATCTTAAATGGGATAATTGAAGAAGATGTTTTTGTAGAACAACCACCAAGTTTTAAAAATTCAAAATACCCAAATCATGTTTTTAAGTAAAAAAAGGCATTATATGGATTAAAACAGGCACTTAGGGCATGATATGAGAGGTTGAGCACCTTCATACTTATAAAATCTTTTGAAAAAGGAAGTGTGGATACAACTCTCTTTTTGTAGAAATTTGGAAAGGATATACTCATTGTTCAAATTTATGTGGATGATATCATTTTTGGATCTTCAAATAAAAATCTTTGTAATGATTTTTCTAAAACAATGAGTAGTGAATTTGAAATATATCTAATGGGAGACTTAAATTACTTTCTAGGCTTTAGCATTAAGCAACATGAGGAAGGTATATTTCTTAGCCAATCTAAATATGTTAAGGACATCCTCAAAAAATATGAAATGGACAATGCTAAACCTGTTAGTACACCAATGAGTTCCTTAGTTCAGTTAAATAAGGATCTTAAGGGAAAATCTGTTGATCAAAAAAAATTTAGAGGGATTATTGGATCTTTATTTTACTTGACTGCTAGCCAACCTGATATCATGTTCAGTGTTTGCTTGTGTGCTAGATTTTAATCAGATCCAAAAGAATTACATTTGAAAACAGTGAAAAGAATTTTAAGATATTTGCTAGGAACTCAGAACTTAGGAATTTGGTATCCTAAGTTTAGCTCTTCATTTGAAATTATTGGTTATTCAGATTCTGACTTTGCAGGCTGTAGGGTGGATAGGAAAAGCACTTCTGAAACATGTCAATTTATTGGAAATTCATTAGTTTTATGGTCTAGTAGAAAATAAAATTCAGTAGCCCTATCTACTACAGAAGCTGAATACATTGCATTAGGAAGTTGTGTGGAACAAGTACTTTGGTTAAAATAATAGTTGATTGATTTAGGATTAATTATAGGCACTATACCAATTTATTGTGATAATACTATTGCTATCTGCATTTTTAAAAATCCTATTTAACATTCAAGAACCAAACACATTGACATAAGACATCATTTCATAAGGGATCATGTATCCAAGGGAGAAATTGAACTTACTCATATTTCAACTGAAAATCAACTTGCAGACATTTTTACAAAACTTTTAGCCTTTGATACTTTCAGTACATTAAGAACAAGGCTTGGAGTGATTGATTTAAATGCTTAGAAAAAAATGTTTTCTGCAACATTGATATTTTTTTTTTATTTGGTGTTCATTGTGTTTTTTAGTTTGTTTATGTGATATTTTCTTTTTTAAAAGTCTGTGTTTAAGTATTGTCTTGTTTGATTTTATTTATTTTTGTTCTGAGTGTGAAAATATAAATTTGTGGTCATCATCGTCCGGGATGAAAATGTTTTGTACTGGACGATTTGTGTAGTATGACAAACTGTGTGATTTTAAACCGTTTTAAGAGCAGTTTTAATATAATTCGTCTGTACGATCGTCATGATCATCCAGGATGAAATATATTTCAAACGACGAGATGAGTGAATGAAGCATTTGAATGGATAAGACAGATTTTAATATGAACTTCGTCCGTACGAACCTTTGGTTCGTTCAGACGAACACATTTCGGTTCATAGCGGGGGACGGCTTTCAACTTCCATTAAAACGAATTGAATTTCTGATCATCCAGACAAACACGTGTTCGTCTGTATGATCATTTTGGTCAAAAGCCTGTATGAAAGGATGCTTCTTAAGTTGTATGATTACGAAAAGCCATTTCATTTTGGACGGATTGGATCGTCTGTACGAAATTTGTTTTTGTATAGGACGAACAATTTTTGTCCGGGACGAAAATTTTTTCGTCTAGTACGAAAGAGTTATTTTCAATAAATAGGTGGGCTTTTTTAACTCAATAATCACACACTAAACATCACTTTCAAACCCTTTCTTGCACAAGATCATTTTCAAATGGCCACCTCTAGTAAGCGTCAAAAGGTATTGGCAAAGAAACCATATAGGAACTCCTCTGAAATTTTTTTATCCAAAGCAAATGAGGATTCCTTTCCTCGATTTGCCTCTGCTAAAATCACACCCTCTAGGATCCTACTACAAGAAAATCTTACTTTCCAGGTAATGAACTTAATCGCCTCGACCCAATTTGGTTTCATTCTTACTCTGGTCTACCCTTACAACAAAGAGACTTTTCACTATTTCCTGGCCAATATATCCTTTGGCCCTTTTCAATCTGTAGTCCACTCCTTTGTCTTTAAACAAAAAGTAAAAATTACTAAGCATAACTTAGGAGCATTTCTAAACTTAAGAACTGAAGGGGAAAGAGCAAATTATCTAATCACTGCCAATGAATATTTGTGGTTTGAAATCAAACAAGTGATTAGAGGGAATAATATGAATGAACATGTGCTTAGAGTATCCAGTCTTGTGAAAACTGTATGAATCATCCAGCATGTCTTTAGAACTTCCATTATCCTTAAGGCTGGTGATAGAGTGAACATTACTCCACTTCTTTTTTTGCTCACTTTTATGGTCATGACTAAAAAACCTATATATGAAGCCCAGTTAATTCTCGACTATCTTTTTGGGCTTTCCAAAATTGGCCATGTTGAACAAAAAAGAAAGAGAAATATGGCTTTAGGTCACTTAGTTACCTATGTCTTAGAAAAGAAATACAAATTAGTGCAACCTGATCAAGAGTATGAAGAGCCGCTCTACTACAACGATGCATCTTTTAGAGCGATTAAAAGAAGATAAAGAAAAATCACATGCTAGTGATTCAGAAAAAGAGGCTGAAGATGTACCTGCTCATACTAATAAACCAAATTATCAAAATTTGGTTAAAAGGTTTGATCATCTAGAGACTCATTTTGATCAACGCTTTGATCATATTGAGGCTCAATTTCAGCAGCAGCAAAATGACATTGGTTTCATGAAAGAGCAGATGAATGAAATTAACACCAATGTGATGTTATTAAGTTCATATTATAACTTCTTTGGTAGTGTTCCTCCTCCTCCTTCTGATCAGGGTCCTTAGTAATTGTTGTAGTTGTCTGTTATGTTTTTATGTAGTTTATTTGTCTTGATTGTTTCTTTCTCTTAGATGTTTTTGTATTGATATCTTGATATGATTTGTAAAATCCTTAATTGATATCAATATATTTTGCTTTAGCTTTGAAATTTTTCTTTGAAATGTGTGTAAGTAATTATGAATATAATTAGATTTTTTTAATCTTAATAGTGCTTTAACCTAAATTATAAATTAAAATTAATTTCATTATAAAATCAAATTATTCTAAATTTAAGTGATGCTTATAACTTGATATTATTAGAATTTTCAATTTCATGTCTCTTATTTAGACTACATTATCTTTAATATTATTATTGCAATTTAGATGTTTTCTTATTTTGTATTTCTTATTTCAAATAGTATTTATGTACTTAGAAAAATTTGAAATTTTAGATTATTAATTTCGGAAAGAATTCAATTACTCTTGAAAATTGTACAAATATACAAAAAACAAAAGTATTACACAAAAGTTTGCAATAAGAAAAAGAGGCACAAAATAAGCCCAAAGTAAAAAGATGCACAAAAATGTGCCATAAAATTGAAAAAGATGCGCAAAGCGCCACATGTAGTAGTTACTTCTTTCCGAATTCTTTTAATCTCTTAATTCAAATTGATCTTATGTTCATTTATAACTGACATTGAGTGCAATGATTTTCTTTATCTTAATGTCTAATTTGACTCATGTCTTTAATAAATTCTTTTCATTATCTATGTTATATCACTTCTTAAATTATATGAAATTCTATAATTTCTCTAATATTTTAATTTTATTTACATACCTTATTTCAATCACTTTCAAGATTAAATTATCAAATGAATTTCATACTTCTACTTACATTTCAAGACTTCTTTTCTTCTTCACTTTTTGTTGTTGTCAAAAAGGGGATAAATTATATGTTTGTTTTGTTTGATTTGTTTGTTTTTGTTTGATTTGTTTGTTTTTGTTTGTTTTTTTTTATAGTCCTTTTATGTTTGTCATTATTGTAGTTATGTGTTTTATATGTTTCTTGTTTTGTATAAAATTTTTGAAAAATAAAAATTTTGAATAAATTTAAGCCTCCTTATTTTTCATGTATTCATCAATTCAGGGGGAGTTTAGAAGTTTCTAAGAATTTGAAATTCTACAAACAATAATTGTTTTGCCATCATAAAAAAGGGAGAGATTGTTAAGAAAGTTGCTATTAGCATGTTTTACATTCTTGCAACTTATATTATTTTTGATGATTCCAAATATTATTTTATGTGTAGATATCTCCTAACACATTTTAGAAGAATTGTTTTTGCTCTTGTGTGTACTAACATTTCAGGAAAATCAAACTCCAAACCATGAAGACTTCAAATCAAAATTCAGCATACAATCCTTTGTAAATTGAAGTTTTAAATTGTTCTTTAAATTGAGAGGGAGTGATTGTAATTGAGTGAATAAAAAAACACACACACACATAAGGAGATTTTACATAAGTTGTACTAATCGTACAGGACGAACCTAGTTTGTACAGGACGATCAGGTCAGTTGTCTCCTCTTACGAGCAATGGAACGATCAAGAATCGAGAAAATTTTTCTAAGTACTGGTCGTTCAGGATGAAATTATTTTCATCCCAGGTTAATTGGGTCTCTGTAAGAATTTTGTTCAGACGAAATCTATAATCGTTCCAGGATGACTTGGCCTCTGTTAGAATTTCGTCCAGACAAACTCAAAAATCATCCCAGGACGATTTCCTCTCTATAAGAATTTCGTTCAGACAAAATTCATAATCATGTCAGGACGAGTTATCCTCTGTACAAATTTTGCCTAGATGAAATCCTGATCATCCCGGAACGAAGTGAATCAACACTTCACATTCTGGCGGCGATATACATATTTTGTGAACTGGAATAACTGATCGTCCAGATGAACTTCGTTCGTACGGGACGATAATCATGTATGAACACAATTCGTACCAATATTCATTAGGATCATTTCCAACACTTTAAGTAAAATCATCTGTGACAATCCACGACCGTACGAGACAATCCATTCGTGTTAACTTGAAAATTCTACAGTTTTGGATGGTTTTTCTTGTCTCTCCTATATAAGGTCCAATTTTTACTGCCACCCAATCTTTTTGCTCATTGATCTTCATGCTTATTGGAAGAAGAGTCAAGGAGAGAGTGTGAGAGAGCATTCAAAGGAGGATTCCTACCACTGGAGCGTGAAGGCTTCGCTTGATGTTCAAAGGTAAGATTTCCTACTTATAATTTGAGATTACTTCACTCTTTTCTCTCTTCCTTCTAGATTTCTTGTGAGGAGATCTGTCAAGGAGATCAGGTTCTCTACCCACACTAGGAGAGTGTGAAAGGATGTAGAGTTTTCTGCCCATACTAGGAGAGTGTGAATGGTTGAACGGTTCTCTACCCACACTAGGAGAGTGTGAAAGGACTTAGGGTTCTCTGCCCACACTAGGAGAGTGTGAAAGGCCGGACGGTTCTCTGCCAACACTGGGGATAGTGTAAAATGATGACGGTTCTCTGCCAACACTGGGGATGGTGTAAAAGGACGACGGTTCTCTGCCGCACTGGAAAGTGGTGGAAAGAATGTTTGTAAAGGCTTCTCCGCCTTGCTGTGAGAGCAAAAGGAGAGACACTATTGGTATTAGTGCAATACTCAGAGGGTGCCTCTAGGGAGTGGATATAGGTCTAGTTTAGACCGAACCACTATAAATCTTGTGTCGTTTATTTTTATTGCTTTATACTTTCTGCATTTTTCTGTTTAAAAAGTTATGGTTGAAAATTTTTTATTAAAAATTCATTAAAATTTATTTTTGGTTCAACTCATCTAAAAGAGGGATAATTTTTAGACTACCAATTCACCCCCCTCTTGGTAGCCTTGGGACATTAACTTAAGTTTAACAACCTATTCACTAGACTCAATAGAGAGTTATACAAATGTGCATTTAAAGGACCCTACCTTAAGTGCCTCCTCATTCAGAGACCGGTTATGCTCTTTGAGAAGTTCATTCAGGTATATATAAAGAGCATTTGGGTGGAAGGGCATTAGCCTACAAGATCATGAGATAGGGGTTTTACTAGCCTACAATGAAGTAGGATGCACTAGAGTTTACACAAAAGTTTAGTATCTATAAACTACATTCTAATCTCGCTCATTTACCTACCATAGAACTTTCATCAATATAAAGTCCATGACCTTTTCCCAATGGTGGATCGACATAATGAGACCTTTCCCTATAACACCAGATAATGGAAATTCATTATCCTAACAGTGGATTATTTCACCAAATGGTTGGAGGAAGAACCTTTGAAAAAGATTATTGAAGCCAATGCCAACCAAATTTTATGGAATAATTTACAGAACCTTTGACAACATTTTATAAAGATCTCCATATTCAACTGATGCATATGGCCGTAGCCCATCCTCAGGTAAACATATAAATAGAATTTACAAATTGAAAGGATTTAGGACAATTCTGGGGAAGGCCTTGTGGCAATAAGCTAATGAACTCCTAAATATTCTTTTGGCTTATCATACCACTGTTAGAACTCTAATAGGAGAAATCTCTAACAATCTCTATTTTGGCACAAAAGCTATCCTTCTAGTCGATATTGGAGTCCCAAGTCATAAAGTTCAAACTTCTGACTTCAATAGTAATGAGGAGAAGCTCAAAAATAACTTAGATCTCCTTCAAAAAGTAAGAGATGCGACAAAACTCAAAGTTACTGCATACCACCAAAGAATTTCCCATCACTATAATCAAAGATTAAAACCCCAATGTATTTTGATTGAAGACTTTGTTCTGTGCAGTATCAAGGTAGCAGGAAAAGGACCTCAACATTATAAACTCTCTCCCCTCTCGGAAGGTCCTTACTTAGTGGTATCCATGGTCAAGCTTGAGACCTTCAAGTCAAAGGATGCTGAGGGAATGATGCTCCCTCAAACTTGGAATATCAAGAATCTTCGTAAGTACTATCAGTAGAATATAATAGTATCACTTGTACGTCTTCAATGTTAAATATTTTTTGTCCCTAGTATTATTCAAGTTGATGGTAACCTATGTATATCTAAGTTATATTAGGGAAGTATGATATTATTTAATACAGTAAAACACTAATCACTTGTTTGTTTAAATAATCTTCTTCTTGAAGTAAGATTGCAATGATAATTTCACATATGCTATGAACTTAAATCTTAAAATCCTTGATTTGAGAGATATGCAATCCTTATTGCATCTCAATAAGTAGATGGTCAATCCCAAGGGGATTTAATTCTACCTCATCCAAACTGGTTAGAAAGAAATAAATAATGTTAACAACCTCGGATAAGTCAAGCATCCTAGGTTGATGTCACGTACATCTTAAAATATTTGACTCAAGAAATATGCAAACTTTATTGCATCTCAATCACTATATGATCAGTCCTCGAGGGATTTAATACAACCTCTTCTACACAGGTTAAATGTATTAAATAATGATATCACTAGCAAGCTCAGATAGGTCAAGTATCTTAGGAAGACATCAAACAAATTCACTTATAGGATATCACAGAATTCTTTTTCACTATTCAATTTAAAATAAAGACATCAACAACTCTATACTAAATCATAGAAAGGAACACATGAGAGAATAAACATCTAACACATGTAAAAATCATTAGGAAAGATAAATTGAAACAACTAGCATAAAATAAAAATAATACTCAATCTCTATAATCTCAGCATCCTCCTCAAGGGTAAAGGCCTTCTACAACTCGCTATCTATCGTATCGCCACCATAATCCAAAGGGGAATCATTAGAAGCCTGATTGAGTGTTAAGCCTTCAAGTTTAAATTTGGTCCTTTACTGTACTAGGTAAAATCACTTTAAAAAGCCTCAGATAAAGCCTTCATCATTACATTGTTGCTCTAAAGACTTTACTTCTACATCATATATATGATTGCAAGTCACCTGAATGTGATCCTGGATGATAGTCTTGAAGGTTATCGACCTCCTAAAATCATTGATGACTCTCAAAGATCCTGATCCATATTTGACCATTAACAAAGTATATTCTTTCTTAGTTATAAGATTTTGAAGTCCCTTATTTTTAGCTTCAAGGATGTTATCTTCTCTTCAGAGATATGTTGATCCTTCAATAGCTGGTTGATTTTTGTTTGTGCATCCACTAGGTCAATGTGGAGCCTATCTATCTACTAGTCCTATAAAGAAGCAAATGTCACCATGGTAGCCAACTCAGGTTTGTACTTAGCAAAATATTCTTCTACTTCCCTCATCTCCTTAGTCTTATGGTCGAACTTCTTCTTGTACTCTCTTTGAAGATATTTTACCTTCACAAATTATTTGTTCCATTCATCCAAAGATTGTGTAAGCATGACCTCAAGATTCATCTGCTGTAGTAACTGAAATAATAAGATGATATTGGTAAGAGGCAAACTGAATAGATGCATAAAATAGGAAAAATAAATGAGAATTTACTACTCACCAAGTCATCAGCTCACCAACATCAGATACACTCTTGATTTTATACATCATCTAGAATATGTAACTTGGTAGGTGAGGAGTTGGGTAGAGCTCTACTAGTGCTCGCTAAAATCCCCTCCAAGTTCTTCTTTTCAATACAGCCTGAGGATTGACACCCTTCACATGTCTTTTAGAAGCAACATTGAAAGCCAGGGTAGGTGGCTCTTGAACTATGGTTGACCTCTTTAACATTATTTCATTGGACTATCCGGCTTGAAAGGACAACCCAAATTTAAACAAAAATTCCTCTTCTATCTATTCATTCAAGTAAGAATCATCATACAAAAGATGTTCGATGTCAGGAATGTTGAGAATATTCATTATGTCTTCTTCTCTAATGTGTAAAGGGACAAGTAGATCCTTCATCTTCTCCCATTTCTATGTAAGACTGCAGTCATTTTTCACAAAGAAAAATGCACTGGCCCAACTATTCGATGAATCTCGGGTGCGAATGTCGAACCATTTGGACCTAAATATTTGATGCCCATATGCGTAACTCGTAAATAAACCCTTACATGAAAGACATTTGGGCATCAAAATGTCCCCTCGATCTCTGAATAATTAGTCCCACCGTCATTGACAAGGCTAGGTATGAAAAGTAGGATAGGCTTACTCCACTCACAATTAAAATGTCGATCCACATAGGATGAGGTGGATATCACAACTTTACTTGTAAACTAGTCTCATAAATAGTTAGCTATCATGGAGGAGGAAGGCATGCCCAATAAAATTTTTTAGGGACCATCACCACAAGATTTATTTTGTGGAGAATAATCAGGGAGTCACTAGTAAAGGTGGACACAATGTCATTGGTCTTTGCTTCCTTGTAGGACCTCCTCTCGCCTTCATTCTAGGAGCTAGAATGTGTAGCTCCCTTGGTCGTTGGATCTCTCGAAGGAAGGGGATCACTCACCATGACCACCATATAGGGAGGGACCCTAGAATTAGATAAGGGATACCACTTATCTAAAATAGTGGAAAGCCTCCCAGATAAAAAGGGATCGAAAGGGGAGAAGGGAGGAAGGAGGAAAGAATTCCTCCTATGTAGAGAGGAGCCCTAGACTTGGACAGAGGATACCACCTATACAAGACTGGAGGAATGCCTCAATTGGAAGAGAGAAGAGCGGAAGAGTGCAAATTTCATACCGTAGGGGGGGTATTTATAGGTGTGAGAGGAAGTCAGGGAAGTTATAGAAAAATAATTGTTATTTTAATATTATAATAATTTTGTTAAAAAATAATATTATTATTATTATAATTTTATAATTGTATTAAAAGAGTTATGATGATGATGATGATGATAATAATAATAATAATAATAATAATAATAATAATAATAATAATAATAATAATAATAATAGTAATAATATAATAATAATAATAATAATAATAATGATAATATAATAATAATAATGATGATAATAATAATAATAATAATAATAATAATAATAATAATAATAATAATAATAATAATAATAATAATAATAAAATGGATTGGATGAGGCCTTCAACAAAACCTTGGTGCAAATTGTTAAAAAGACCCTTGATGATAAAAAACGATAGTGGGATGAGCGGTTGGTGGAAGCTTTGTGGGCTTACCATACCACTTATAGAACCCCAACCCAATCCACCCTGTTTGCACTAGTTTATGGATCTGAGGCCATTCTACCATTGGAAGTATAAATCCCTTCGCTCAGGATTGCAGTTCAGAATCAAATCACAAATGAACAAAATGCAAAACTATGATTGGAAGAACTCGAAGGCCTTGAAGAGCGACGCCTCCAAGCTCAACAAAGTTTAGAATTATATAAGTCCCGTATGGTTCAAGCCCAAGATAAGCTAGTGCGACCTAGGACCTTCCAAGCAGGAGACTTGGTGTTGGTCCTTTGGAGGCCTATCTTAGCCCATCGAAAGTTGGGAGGCAAATTCAAACCTACTTGGGAAGGACCCTTTGTTATAGAGACTGTCTACGAAGGAGGCTCGTATCAGTTAGTAGATTGTAAAGGAAACCACCCAATGCTACCTGTCCATGGGCATTTCCTTAAGAAATACTATGCTTGATGTAGCTCATCTTACCAATTAATAAAATTTCCCTTTCTTGATGCGCCACTCGATTCTTTCCTTTTTAAGTTCTTTCACCTGTTAATGCTCTTTTGCCTTCTCCTTAGGGTCAGATCATTCCCTCCCTTAGGATCGCACCTCACTAGTGGTGGAGTACGCCCTCCGTGGCACCACCCTGGCATTTGACCTGGGGATTAATGGTGGAGTTCGCCCTTCGTGGCACCATCCTGATTCTCATTCGCTAGTGGTGGAGTACGCCCTTCGTGGCACCATCCTAGTTTGCCAGTTTCGGTCCTCTGTATGGAGCAAGTTTCCTCCCCACATGACCATTCGCTAGTGGTGGAGTACGCCCTTCATGGTACCATCCGAGTTTGCCAGTTTCGGTCCTCTGTGTGGAGCAAGTTTCCTCCCCACATGACCATTCGCTAGTGGTGGAGTACGCCCTTCATGGTACCATCCGAGTTTGCCAGTTTCGGTCCTCTGTGTGGAGCAAGTTTCCTCCCCACATGACCATTCGCTAGTGGTGGAGTACGCCCTTCGTGGCACCATCCTAGTTTGCCAGTTTCGATCATCTGTGTGGAGTAAGTTTCCTCCCCACATGACCATTCGCTAGTGGTTGAGTACGCCCTTTGTGGCACCATCCTAGTTTGCCAGTTTCGGTCCTCTGTGTGGAGCAAGTTTCCTCCCCACATGACCATCAACTAGTGGTGGAGTACGCCCTTCGTGGCACCATCCTAGTTTGCCAGTTTTGGTCCTCTGTGTGGAGCAAGTTTCCTCCCCACATGACCATTCGCTAGTGGTGGAGTGCGCCCTTCGTGGCACCATCCTAGATTGACAGTTTCGGTCCTCTGTGTGGAGCAAGTTTCCTCCCCACATGACCATTCGCTAGTGGTGGAGTACGCCCTTCATGGCACCATCCTAGTTTGCCAGTTTCGGTCCTCTGTGTGGAGCAAGTTTCCTCCTCACATGACCATTCACTAGTGGTGGAGTACGCCCTTCGTGGCACCATCCTAGTTTGCCAGTTAATCTGCCTATTTGGAGTAAGTTTTCTATCAGCATCGTATAGGCCTAAGGTTGGGTGATGCCCTTCCTTAGACCCAAGGTCAGGTATTCCCTACCTTGATTTTTCCAGTTAATCTGTCTATTTGGAGTAAGTCTTCTATCAGCATCCTATAGGCCTAAGGTTGGGTGATGCCTTCCTTAGACCCAAGGTCAGGTATTCCCTACCTTGGTTTCTCCAGTTTCCTTGTCTACTAGGAGTAAGTCTTCTATCTGCATCATGTAGACCTAAGGTTGGGTGACGCCCTTCGTTAGAACTTGGGTTAGGTATTCCCTACCTTGGTTTCACCAGTTTCCCTTGTCTAATAGGTGTAAGCCTTCCATTAGCATCCTATAGGCTTGAGGTTGGGAGATCACCTCCCTTCCATCCTTAAGATTCTACTTCTATTCAGTCAACGCCAATGTGTGCAGCAAAAGTTCCTTCTACTACACACAATGGGGGTCCATTTGTTGACCTCATTTTTGTATGAGGTCATTAAGGCCCTTCCAAACTCCAGATTAATTCTAGATCCAAGGATCCACTCTAGACCTTAAGATCCTTTCCTAGAGCCAGACCTTAGGGCCTACTCTAGAGCCTAGGGTTCCCTTAGATCCTAGATCCTAAAACCCCTCTAGATTTTGGAACCAATCTAGACTCAAATCAATTCCCACCCTTGATCAACTTCAACCTCAGGCCAATTCTTATCTTTGATCAACTCCAACTTTAATTAAATTCCTACCTTTGATCAATCTAAATCTCAAACTTCATTCAACTCAAACCCCAATTAATTCATGTTTCAAACATATTCAAACTTTGATACAATCCACTTGAGAATCCAAATTTCAACCTAGACATTGATCCTACCTTTGATCTAGCTTTGACCATATCCATTCATTAAAAATCATCACATGATTGTGAATGATTTGGATACTCTGATATTGATCATCCAAACTCAAAATCTAATCCAAATCCAGAAATCCAGACTCAAATTCAAAGTCTTAAGGCCCTTTCCTAAAGACCTTTTTTAAAGACTTTTCAAACATTTTAAAACCCAGTCAAATGGCCTCTGATTCAAGGTCTGTCACTTACAAAGTAATAATACATGTCTCTAGAGGTTTCCTTCCAATTTTGAGCCCATTCTGAGGTCTCTAACACAGAATCTGAATTAAAATCCAAAGGCTGTGAAACCTTCAAATATTTACAGCCCATGCCACTGAACCTAACCCCTTGAAGATTTTGATCTTGGAGCCCTTATCAAAGCCTCCAATCACTTCCAGACTCTTGATCTTAACCCACTGAGCAGTAAACTGCATTTTTCAGATCCATTTTTGACCCTAGTTGATTAATGGGTCAAAATTGACCAAAATACCCTTATGGGATTTCAAATGTCTATTTTAACCCAAATCAATTTCAAACTCTTTGAAACCACTTTCAATGAATTTCAAATGTTAAACTCAACTTGTTGAACTCAAACCCAAACCTTGGGTCAACCTGGTTGACCAAGTCAACCAAGTTTGACCCATGGACCCATACACCAATCCTCTTTCAAATTTTTGAATCAAGTCCATTCCAAGTCCTTTGAATGCATGTGATGACCCCTTAGGTACCCAAGAGACCCCTCTTGGTGATCCAAGCTTTAGGGTCACTTGGGTTAGCCATATGGCTTGACCCAATTGACCAAAGAGAGGCCTACCTTGAGCCATCTTTTGATCTTAATCAAATTTTATCCAAATCAAGGTGTTATTGAGTTCTCTTTCACCCAATACACCTTCCTTGATCAACCCAACCCTTGGGCTCACTTGGGTCAAGAGTTAGGCTAACCCAAAGTGCCCAAAAGCACTTGGGATTGAGCCAACTCTCAACCTAAGCCTAATTGAACCTGACCAACACCTCCCATAGGTGGCCCTAGGTCCAATACACCCCCTCCAGCCAGCCCATGCCTTGGGCTAGCTTGGGTCAAGAGTTAGGCTAACCCAAAGTAGCCAAAAACACTTGGACCCGAGCCATCTTCCAGCTCAGATCAAATTGGACCCAATTGCCACTTGCATTGGGTGCGTCAGACCCCGACCCACTTCCCACCTCAAGCCCAGGGTCTGGCTTGACCTGGGTTGAGCCCAAATCGACCCGAACCGAGCAGGTTTGGATCAACCCGAGCCACCTTTTAACCCAGATCAAATTGGACCCAATTTCAACCTGTATTGGGTGCACCGGCCACTTTACTTTCTGCAAAACTCTGGTTTGTAATAAGCAAGGCAACTTTAACTATGGACATTTATTAATTAATTTATATTTAATGTGATGAGTTGATTGCCTCTAGAATTGCCTTCTTTTCTTAGTTTTTTGGCGATTGTGTGCCGCTTTTGTTTTTGCCTGGATACGTGAGACTTGTAAGGGTGTGAAAGTTTTATACTCATAATTTTAAAAGGCTAAAATTTTAGTGAGTCTAAATAACATAGAAAGATAACGAATCTAGGGAATTAGCCAGAGATCGACCCCGGGGTCGCATGCATATTTCTGCACTTCTTCTTTCTTTGTTTTAGACCCTTCCCCACCTGCAGGTAGAATCTGGATAGTCTGACCTATGAGGATGAGGTGCCGGACCTGGGGAAGCCCAGTCTTCTAAAAAAAAATATTTTCTAAGCCTGTTTTTAAAATTTCAAGCATACTTGATTTGGGAATTTTCGACCGACATGCATTGCATTAGATACAAACTAAAAGAGTAAAAAAATTTTAATTGCATAAGTCTAGCATTTTAGCACCCAACATAAGTTAAATGGGCCAACTAGGAAAATTTTTAGATGTCGGCCCCAACTCTCCAAAACCTTAATTACAACGTTCCTATCACTCTTTCATAAAAGACCGGATTCATATATTTTAAATCGATTAGGTGATTAGCTGGCTCCCCAATCCAGGCCGGGGTAAGTCCAAGTTTTGTACTACGTTAGTTAGGATCGGACGACTGTGGTCCAGTGTTCAAAATAGATTTAGGATCCGGGGCAGATCTTTGATTATAAGACCCCAAACTTCGGGAATCTAATACCAAATTTCTAATAAAATGCTCAGCTCTAATTAAATATCATTTCAATCCAAAACATAAAGCCCAACATTTAGATTAAGTTGGGACACTTCCGGATGGTTCTGGAATCTCAAAGTGTCCCCTACCTCTCCTCCTTTAACTCCATTAATAATTGTTCAATTTTGATCAATTCCCTTTTGAGTTTCCAAAATTCACTTCTCTTTTTTATATCACTCCTAGAAAATCTAATAAAATTTCGTTCTTATTTTAATCGAGAGTTTTCGTAGGGGACTCTATCTGCCTACGATGTAATTAACTACGAGGGCTTGCGCTCGTAGGAGATTTGGAACCCCACACACCTGATTTCAAAATCAATCTTTTTAAAAACCCTCTTATATTTCTTAGGGAAAAGTCAAAAAATGATTGTCGTTATCATATTAGAAGAATTATTATTGAAAGGTGATATCTCCCTTTGGGGAGATACATCCTTCTTTGATAAGGCTTTGGATATGAATTCAGCAATCACACTCCTTGAGTATCATAACTAGATTATTTAGTTGAACCCTACCTCGTCCCCTCGGGGCCGTGTCGAGTTCTCTTTAGAATCTAGCCGTGATATTCAAGACGAATTACATAATTCTAAGCCTGAACACCGTTGTGGAATTTTATTCTCGCCTTTCGGGGTGATATACTTTTCTGAGCGAGTTGATTTGACTTCTAGAATTAGAATTAAATCTCAATTTCAAAATTCCCAAAGAAAAACTAATATTTTCAAAATATGTTTTCAAAATTCCACCAACACCATCCCACACCTTAAACTGAAATTTCTTACCCCGGCGGGCATAGGTGTAGTACATGGAGATCAACAAGTAGGACAATTTTGCTATATTAAGTAGGCTCAACTATGCCCGTCAATAACCTTGAGCATATAAGATTTCAATCTCTAGAGCGAGGACATTCCTTAGAGGGCTTGCCCCTAGAAGATCTTGCTTGTATCTCTTTATCAGATAAGCACCCTTCAAGAATGGAGCAGATTGGATCACTTTTCTCATATGAAGAGAAGAAAATTTAGATAAATTTTATATATACAAATCAAGATGTTTTTGCATGGTGACAAGATGATATACCTAAAATCAACCCTGAAGTGATCATGCACTCCCTCAAAGTCAACCTGACGTGCAAGCTAGTAATCCAAAAGAAATGGAATTTTGCACCAATTCTCTAGTAAGAAATCAAACAGGAAGTTAATAAGATTTTGGTGGTTGAATTTAGAAGGGAAGTGCATTACACTACTTGGTTGGCGAACGTCAATATGGTGTGGAAGGTAAGGGAGCTTTGATAATGTGCATAAACTATACATATCTCAAGAAAGCCAATCCCAAGGATAATTTGTTGCTTCATTGTATTGAATAGTTGGTCGATACCACCACCATACATTAAATTCTAAGCTTCATAGATGCCTACATCATATACAATCAAATAAAGATGGAACCTTTTGATGAGGAGGCAACAACGTTTCAAACATACAAGGGATTATACTGCTATCTGGTGATATTGTTTGGGCTTAAAAATGCTGGAGCAAGATATCAACATCATATGAATAAGGCTTTCAAAGTCCTTATTGGGTCACTGTAGAAGTTTATGTCAATGATATGTTGATAAAAAGTTGAAAAATCTTAATATATACCTGACTTGGAAAAGTGCTTCCACCTGCTACGATGTTATATCATGCGACTCAACCCTGCCAAGTGTGTTTTTGGAGTTGCTTTTAAAAGTTCTTAGGGTTTATGGTAACTCACCGAGGGATTCAGGCCAATCCTGAGAAAATTAAAGCACTAAGGAACATGTTACCTGAAAAAATATCATAAAAGTCCAGAGACTAAATGGAAGGATTACAACATTGTCTTATTTCTTGGCCCGTTTAGGAGACAAATATGTACCCATTTTTAAGATCTTCAGAGGTGCTTATAACTTAGGTTTTTAATGGACTGACGAATGTCAAGAAGCTTTTGAACAGCTATGAAGGTATTTAGCATCTCCACGACTACTTTCTAAAGTAATACATAGAGAAGTCATATTTGTACATGACTATTTCTTCCCAAGCCATCAGCTCTATCTTGATCTGAGAAGAGAATGTTGTACAACATTTATTAAGTCATAAAAATTTTATTCGAGATAGAAGGATGTTATCTGCTAGTATATTAGACAACTTTGGCATTAGTCTTCTTGTCTAGAAAGTTACACCCATATTTACAAGCTCATGAAATTAGGGTCTATACAAATTGACCATCCCCAAAATTCTGAGATATCTAGAAGATTAATCAAGTGGTTAATGGAGCTAGAAGAATTTGACATCCACTACTTTCTTAGGCTAGATATCAAGTCTTAGGTACTGGCAAATTATGTGGTTGAGTGCTTCATTCCATTCTCTAACGAACCACTGGCTACTTCTCCGTCTTCCCCATGATGGACCTTATATATTGATAGAGCTTCTGGGTGTTCTGGCACCAGCACCATAATCTTATTAATCTCTTCGCGACACACTACACTCAAATACAAACTTTGATAAAATTTCCTGCAACAAATAATGTTGTTGACTATGAGGCCCTTATTACTGGATTAAGGTTGGCAAATAGACTGTGAAGTACCAAACTTAGTGGTTCACACTAATTTGTAACTAATCGCCTCTCAGGTGGAGGGGGAGTTCAATGCCCATAACCCACTGTTGGATGAGTACTACAAAATAGTAAAATCACTTTTGACCTATGTATCAGATCATCAAATCATCCATGTCTTTCGAGAGCAGAATGAATGAGTAGACACTCTGTATAAGTTTGCTACATCTCAACTAGTGACATCGTCAAGAGGAAGTATATCGAGGACATTTACTTCTCAAGAATCCATGATCTATGGGTTATATAATCAATTGAAGAACTAAGAGAGGATTCTTGGATTGATCCCATCATATCTTCTTACAAGAAGGTATGCTCCCTAAAAATTTAGTAAATGTAATATGACTATAAAGGCAAGCAACAAACTTCGATAATATTAGTGGAGAGTGTTAAGAAAGTTGCTATTAGCATGTTTTATATTCTTGCAACTTATATTGTTTTTTATGATTCCAAATATTGTTTTATGTGTAGATATCTCCTAACACATTTTAGAAGAATTGTTTTTGCTCTTGTGTGTACTAACATTTAAGAAAAATTAAACTCCAAACCATGAAGACTTCAAATCAAAATTCAGCATACAATCCTTTGTAAATTGAAGTTTTGAATTATTCTTTAAATTGAGAGGGATTGATTGTAATTGAGTGAATAAAAATACACACACACACATAAGAAGATTTTACATAAGTTGTACTGATCGTACGGGACGAACCTAGTTCGTACAGGACGATCAGATCAGTTGTCTCCTCTTACGAGCAATGGAACGATCAGGAATTGAGAAAAGTTTTTTAAGTACTGATCATCCAGGATGAAATTATTTTTGTCCCATGATGATTTGGTCTCTATAAGAATTTTGTTCAGATGAAATCTATAATCGTTCAAGGACGACTTGGCCTCTATAAGAATTTCGTCCAAACGAACTCAAAAATTGTCCAGGATGATTTCCTCTCTGTAAGAATTTCGTTCAGACTAAACTCATAATCGTGCCAGGACAAGTTGTCCTCTGTACAAATTTCATCCAGACAAAATCCTAATCGTCCCGGGATGAAGTGAATCAACACTTCACATTCTGGCGGCGATATACACTTTTTGGGAACCGACCTATAGAATAACTGATCGTCCAGACAAACTTAGTTCGTACGGGACGATAATCATGTATGAACACAATTCATACCAATATTCATAAGGATCGTTTCCAACACTTTAAGTAAAACTGTCTGGGACGATCCACGATCATAAGGGACAATCCATTCCTGTTAACTTGAAAATTCTACAGATTTGGATGTTTTTCTTATCTCTCCTATATAAGGTCCAATTTTTACTATCACCCAATCTTTTTGCTCATTGATCTTCGTACTTATTGGAAGAGGAGTCAAGGAGAGAGTGAGAGAGCATTCAAAGGAGGATTCCTACCACTAGAGCGTGAAGGCTTCGCTTGATGTTCAAAGGTAAGATTTCCTACTTATGATTTGAGATTACTTCACTCTTTTCTTTCTTTCTTCTAGATTTCGTGTGAGGAGAACTGTCAAGGAGATCGGGTTCTCTGTCCACACTAGGAGAGTGTGAAAGGACGTAGGGTTCTCTGCCCACACTAGGAGAGTATGAAAAGATGAAGGGTTCTCTGCCCACACTAGAAGAGTGTTAAAAGTCTTAGGGTTCTCTGCCCACACTAAGAGAGTGTGAAAGGACGGACGGTTCTCTACCAACAATGGGGATAGTGTAAAAGGATGATGGTTCTCTGCCAACACTGGGGATAGTGTAAGAGGATAACAGTTCTCTGCCACACCGGGTAGTGGTGAAAAGTGTATTTGTAAAGGCTTCTCCGCCTTGCTGTGGGAGCAAAAGGAGAGACACTATTGGTATTAGTGTAATACTCAGAGGGTGCCTCTAGGGAGTGGATTTAGGTCTGGTTTAGACCAAACCACTATAAATCCTGTGTCATTTATTTTTACTGCTTTTTTACTTTCTGCATTTTTTTATTTAAAAAGTTGTGGTTGAAAAACTTTTTATAAAAAATTCATTAAAGTTTATTTTCGAATCAACTCATCTAAAAGAGGGATAATTTTTTAGACTACCAATTCAACCCCCTCTTGGTAGCCTTGGGACATTAACTTAGGTTTAATAACCTATTCACTAGACTCAATAAGTGGTATTAGAGCTTATATTTTAAAATCATAAGTTTAAACTACTTTTTGATTAATGTAGATGGTTACATTTGAAAACCAAAATACACCTGAGGGTTACTCTATTACTAGACCTCCTCTGTTTGCTAATATACTTTTTTGATTTTTGGAAAATATGCATGTCTACTTTCTTATAGTCACTTGATTATCGTATGTGGATCTTAGTCCAGGAAGGTTATACAAAACCAACTAGATTAGTTGATAAAGTTAGGGTTGAAACACCTTTTGCAAATTGGACTATAGAAGAATGTGACTTAGCACAACTAAATGCTAAATGTTTAAATAGTTTCTTTTGTGCTTTAAAATCTGAAAACTACATGTGGGTTTTCAGTTGCAAAGTGGAAAGGACATATGTGATAGACTTTATATAACATATGATGGGACTAATGAGGTTAAACAATCTAGACTTAATATCTTGTTGCATGATTATGAACTATTTTGCATGAAACCTAATGAATCCATTTCTGATATGTACACAAGATTTACTCAAATAGTCACCTCTTTGCATGCACTTGGTAGGGAAATAATGAATATTGAAATGGTTAATAAGATTCTTTGGTGTTTACCTACTGCTTATTATGCAAAAATTATTGCAATTACAGAGTCTAAAGATCTAAACATTTATTCTATTGACAATCTTCTTGGTTCACTTATTACTTACGAGCAAGGAGTTCGTCAAAAAAAGATTGATGCAGGTAAACCACAAAAGGAGAAGAACATAGCACTGAAAGTGGAAGAGTCTGAGAGAGAACACTCACAACCTGAGGATGAAGATGATATTTCTTTGATGACTAGACAATTCAGAAGCTTTCTGAAGAGGAAGCAGAAGAGACGTCAGCAATGGAATAAATGTAAATTTAACAGAAATATCAAAGTTTCTAATGAAGTGATTTATTATGAATGTAGAAAACCAGGTCATATCAAGACTGATTGCCCAAAACTCAAAGCCACTCCTAGCAAGGAGAAGGTAAAGGAGAAACCAATTGTAAAGAAGGGCAAGAAGAAGTTTCAAAGAGCTTTTTGGGCGGCCTCTGATTTAGATTCATCAGAAACTGAAAATGAAGAAGAAGTCACCAATCTTTGCTTGATGGCAGATAGTCTTGATCAGTCAGATCAAGAAGAAGTAAGTGACTTAACTTATGATGAATTATTTGAAGTTTCTGAGCACATGTATGATGCATATAGGAAAATGAAAAAGATGCACGCTACTGTAAGTTTTGAATTGGAAGAACTTAAAAAAGAACATGAAATCCTTAGGAAAGATCATGCTTTAATAGATGACAACCACATGAAACTACTTGACGAATATGATGACTTGAATAAAAATTATGAGATTTTAAAATCATCATATACTGATCTTGAAAAAGAATTTAAAAATTTTAAGGATGAATCAGAGAGCAAATCATATCAAATTAATTATACAAATCGAATCTTGGAAGATATGAATTCCTTTTATAAGTTGAAAATAAAATCTCTCGAGGATAATAGGATACCCCCCAAACTTGAAGATTTTACAAATACTAAATTTTATCCTAATTATATGGAATCCCTTAGAAGACAAACAAATGGTAGAAGACTTAGGAATCCTTTTCCTAATGTTAAATGTAATAATTGTGGATTGCTCGGACATATAGCACACACCTGTACCTTAAATATGAAAACTAATTTGGTGTGGAGACCTAAGATGCATAAACCTAGACATATCATACATGCATCTGATTATAAATTGACAAAAGGAGAACCCAAACTTATTTGGGTTCCCAGGTCTAACATTTGATATTTTTGTAGGGTCGCTCTCACACAAGACATTGTGAGAGCATATAGTACCTGGACAACGGATGTTCAAAGCATATGACTGGAGATACTACTCAATTCATAATGCTGGAAGCCAGGAGTGGAGGTAAGGTTACACTTAGAGATAATATCATAAAGAAGGTGGTTGGATCAGGTATGATTGGAAATCTTAAAAACGTTTTTATAGACAATGTGTTATTGGTTGAAGGCTTAAAGCATATTTTGTTAAGTATAAGTCGGCTATGTGATAAGGGTTATAGTGTAAAAGTTTTTCCTACTAGCTGCATATTAAGCCTAAATGGTAAAGATGTTTTAAATGAAAAAAGGGTAAACAATGTTTATATGCTAGATTTAAATTGCATTCAGACTCTTACTGATTTTTGTTTGAAAATTGTTTCTGATGAGTCAAGGCTTTGGTATAGGAGACTTTGTCATTCTAGCATGAAAAACCTTAGGAGGATTACCCAAAAGAATTTAGTAAGAGGTATACCAAAACTAGACTTTACTAAGGACCGCCTTTGTGATGCATGTTAATAAGGAAAGCAGGTGAAGTCATCTTTTTAGTCCAATAAGGATCTTAGGACTAGTAAACCTTTGGAAATTCTATACATGGATCTTTTTGGACTAGTTGGAACTGTGAGTCTAGGAGAGAAGGTATACGGATTTGTTATTATGGATGATTACTCAAGATTCACTTGGGTTAGAATTTTATTTCATAAGAATGAATTATTTAAGGAATTTAGAAATTTTTTGACTTAGATTCAAAGAAAATTAGGGTGTGAAATTAGTTATATACAAAGTGATCATGGAGGAGAATTTGAGAATGAGAGATTTGAAGATTTTTGTAAGGATAAAGGAATTGATCATAACTTTTCTGCACCTAGAACTCCTCAGCATAATGGGGTAGTATAAAGGAAAAATAAAACATTAATAGAAGCCGCCCGAGCAATGTTGGCAGAATATTCTCTTCCTAGATATTTTTGGGCTAAGGTGGTTAACCCTGCATGTTATGTTCTGAATAGAGTGAATGTAAGATCTAAATTAAATAAAATACCCTATGAGTTGTTAAAAGGAAGAACACCTAATTTGTCTCATTTTTATGTTTTTGGTTGTAAGGTGTTCATTCATAATAATGGAAAATCTGCCTTAGGAAAATTTGATCCAAAATCAGATGAAGGAATTTTTGTTGGATATTCAAGTGTTAGAAAATGTTATAGAGTATTCAACAAAAGAACTTTGGTTATTGAAGAGACCACACATGTTGAATTTGATGAATCTGAAAATATGGAAGAGCTAAATATTAGTGAAGATGAGATTAAGGATAACTCCCATAAGATTGATAGAATAAACTTGGAAAAAAATGTGGAAGAAAATTTGGAGATAGAAAACCCTTTGCCTAGAGATTTGAGATTTTCTAAAAATCACCCAAGGGAATTGATTATTGGTGAGGGTGTAAGAACTAGGCGTGGATTAAACAAGAAAGTCAGTCATTCTTCTTTTATTTCAACTATAGAACCCACTAATATTGATCAAGAACATTCTGATGAATTTTGGATATTGGCCATGCAAGAAGAGTTGAATCAATTTGTAAGAAATAAAGTTTGAGAATTAACTTCAAGGACAAAAGATCAAAGTGTTTTTGGAACTAAGTGGGTTTTCAAAAATAAAATGAATGACTCAGGTGTAGTCATTAGAAATAAGGCTAGATTAGTTGCTAAGAGGTATAATCAATTTTAAGGGATTGATTTTGAAGACTTTTGCCCCTGTAGTCAGACTTGAAGCAATTAGTATTTTGCTAGCCTTTGCCTGTTTTAAAAGATTCAAATTATATCAAATTGATGTGAAAAGTGCCATCTTAAATGGGATAATTGAAGAAGATGTTTTTGTAGAACAACCACCAAGTTTTAAAAATTCAAAATACCCAAATCATGTTTTTAAGTAAAAAAAGGCATTATATGGATTAAAACAGGCACTTAGGGCATGATATGAGAGGTTGAGCACCTTCATACTTATAAAATCTTTTGAAAAAGGAAGTGTGGATACAACTCTCTTTTTGTAGAAATTTGGAAAGGATATACTCATTGTTCAAATTTATGTGGATGATATCATTTTTGGATCTTCAAATAAAAATCTTTGTAATGATTTTTCTAAAACAATGAGTAGTGAATTTGAAATATATCTAATGGGAGACTTAAATTACTTTCTAGGCTTTAGCATTAAGCAACATGAGGAAGGTATATTTCTTAGCCAATCTAAATATGTTAAGGACATCCTCAAAAAATATGAAATGGACAATGCTAAACCTGTTAGTACACCAATGAGTTCCTTAGTTCAGTTAAATAAGGATCTTAAGGGAAAATCTGTTGATCAAAAAAAATTTAGAGGGATTATTGGATCTTTATTTTACTTGACTACTAGCCAACCTGATATCATGTTCAATGTTTGCTTGTGTGCTAGATTTTAATCAGATCCAAAAGAATTACATTTGAAAACAGTGAAAAGAATTTTAAGATATTTGCTAGGAACTCAGAACTTAGGAATTTGGTATCCTAAGTTTAGCTCTTCATTTGAAATTATTGGTTATTCAGATTCTGACTTTGCAGGCTGTAGGGTGGATAGGAAAAGCACTTCTGAAACATGTCAATTTATTGGAAATTCATTAGTTTTATGGTCTAGTAGAAAATAAAATTCAGTAGCCCTATCTACTACAGAAGCTGAATACATTGCATTAGGAAGTTGTGTGGAACAAGTACTTTGGTTAAAATAATAGTTGATTGATTTAGGATTAATTATAGGCACTATACCAATTTATTGTGATAATACTATTGCTATCTGCATTTTTAAAAATCCTATTTAACATTCAAGAACCAAACACATTGACATAAGACATCATTTCATAAGGGATCATGTATCCAAGGGAGAAATTGAACTTACTCATATTTCAACTGAAAATCAACTTGCAGACATTTTTACAAAACTTTTAGCCTTTGATACTTTCAGTACATTAAGAACAAGGCTTGGAGTGATTGATTTAAATGCTTAGAAAAAAATGTTTTCTGCAACATTGATATTTTTTTTTTATTTGGTGTTCATTGTGTTTTTTAGTTTGTTTTTGTGATATTTTCTTTTTTAAAAGTCTGTGTTTAAGTATTGTCTTGTTTGATTTTATTTATTTTTGTTTTAAGTGTGAAAATATAAATTTGTGGTCATCATCGTCCGGGATGAAAATGTTTTGTACTGGACGATTTGTGTAGTATGACAAACTGTGTGATTTTAAACCGTTTTAAGAGCAGTTTTAATATAATTCGTCTGTACGATCGTCATGATCATCCAGGATGAAATAATTTTCAAACGACGAGATGAGTGAATGAAGCATTTGAATGGATAAGACAGATTTTAATATGAACTTCGTCCGTACGAACCTTTGGTTCGTTCAGACGAACACATTTCGGTTCATAGCGGGGGACGGCTTTCAACTTCCATTAAAACGAATTGAATTTCTGATCATCCAGACAAACACGTGTTCGTCTGTATGATCATTTTGGTCAAAAGCCTGTATGAAAGGATGCTTCTTAAGTTGTATGATTACGAAAAGCCATTTCATTTTGGACGGATTGGATCGTCTGTACGAAATTTGTTTTTGTATAGGACGAACAATTTTTGTCCGGGACGAAAATTTTTTCGTCTAGTACGAAAGAGTCATTTTCAATAAATAGGTGGGCTTTTTTAACTCAATAATCACACACTAAACATCACTTTCAAACCCTTTCTTGCACAAGATCATTTTCAAATGGCCACCTCTAGTAAGCGTCAAAAGGTATTGGCAAAGAAACCATATAGGAACTCCTCTGAAATTTTTTTGTCCAAAGCAAATGAGGATTCCTTTCCTCGATTTGCCTCTGCTAAAATCACACCCTCTAGGATCCTACTACAAGAAAATCTTACTTTCCAGGTAATGAACTTAATCGCCTCGACCCAATTTGGTTTCATTCTTACTCTGGTCTACCCTTACAACAAAGAGACTTTTCACTATTTCCTGGCCAATATATCCTTTGGCCCTTTTCAATCTGTAGTCCACTCCTTTGTCTTTAAACAAAAAGTAAAAATTACTAAGCATAACTTAGGAGCATTTCTAAACTTAAGAACTGAAGGGGAAAGAGCAAATTATCTAATCACTGCCAATGAATATTTGTGGTTTGAAATCAAACAAGTGATTAGAGGGAATAATATGAATGAACATGTGCTTAGAGTATCCAGTCTTATGAAAACTGTATGAATCATCCAGCATGTCTTTAGAACTTCCATTATCCTTAAGGCTGGTGATAGAGTGAACATTACTCCACTTCTTTTTTTGCTCACTTTTATGGTCATGACTAAAAAACCTATATATGAAGCCCAGTTAATTCTCGACTATCTTTTTGGGCTTTCCAAAATTGGCCATGTTGAACAAAAAAGAAAGAGAAATATTGCTTTAGGTCACTTAGTTACCTATGTCTTAGAAAAGAAATACAAATTAGTGCAACCTGATCAAGAGTATGAAGAGCCGCTCTACTACAACGATGCATCTTTTAGAGCGATTAAAAGAAGATAAAGAAAAATCACATGCTAGTGATTCAGAAAAAGAGGCTGAAGATGTACCTTCTCATACTAATAAACCAAATTATCAAAATTTGGTTAAAAGGTTTGATCATCTAGAGACTCATTTTGATCAACGCTTTGATCATATTGAGGCTCAATTTCAGCAGCAGCAAAATGACATTGGTTTCATGAAAGAGCAGATGAATGAAATTAACACCAATGTGATGTTATTAAGTTCATATTATAACTTCTTTGGTAGTGTTCCTCCTCCTCCTTCTGATCAGGGTCCTTAGTAATTGTTGTAGTTGTCTGTTATGTTTTTATGTAGTTTATTTGTCTTGATTGTTTCTTTCTCTTAGATGTTTTTGTATTGATATCTTGATATGATTTGTAAAATCCTTAATTGATATCAATATATTTTGCTTTAGCTTTGAAATTTTTCTTTGAAATGTGTGTAAGTAATTATGAATATAATTAGATTTTTTTAATCTTAATAGTGCTTTAACCTAAATTATAAATTAAAATTAATTTCATTATAAAATCAAATTATTCTAAATTTAAGTGATGCTTATAACTTGATATTATTAGAATTTTCAATTTCATGTCTCTTATTTAGACTACATTATCTTTAATATTATTATTGCAATTTAGATGTTTTCTTATTTTGTATTTCTTATTTCAAATAGTATTTATGTACTTAGAAAAATTTGAAATTTTAGATTATTAATTTCGGAAAGAATTCAATTACTCTTGAAAATTGTACAAATATACAAAAAACAAAAGTATTGCACAAAAGTTTGCAATAAGAAAAAGAGGCACAAAATAAGCCCAAAGTAAAAAGATGCACAAAAATGTGCCATAAAATTGAAAAAGATGCGCAAAGCGCCACATGTAGTAGTTACTTCTTTCCGAATTCTTTTAATCTCTTAATTCAAATTGATCTTATGTTCATTTATAACTGACATTGAGTGCAATGATTTTCTTTATCTTAATGTCTAATTTGACTCATGTCTTTAATAAATTCTTTTCATTATCTATGTTATATCACTTCTTAAATTATATGAAATTCTATAATTTCTCTAATATTTTAATTTTATTTACATACCTTATTTCAATCACTTTCAAGATTAAATTATCAAATGAATTTCATACTTCTACTTACATTTCAAGACTTCTTTTCTTCTTCACTTTTTGTTGTTGTCAAAAAGAGGATAAATTATATGTTTGTTTTGTTTGATTTGTTTGTTTTTGTTTGATTTGTTTGTTTTTGTTTGTTTTTTTTTATAGTCCTTTTATGTTTGTCATTATTGTAGTTATGTGTTTTATATGTTTCTTGTTTTGTATAAAATTTTTGAAAAATAAAAATTTTGAATAAATTTAAGCCTCCTTATTTTTCATGTATTCATCAATTCAGGGGGAGTTTAGAAGTTTCTAAGAATTTGAAATTCTACAAACAATAATTGTTTTGCCATCATAAAAAAGGGAGAGATTGTTAAGAAAGTTGCTATTAGCATGTTTTACATTCTTGCAACTTATATTATTTTTGATGATTCCAAATATTATTTTATGTGTAGATATCTCCTAACACATTTTAGAATAATTGTTTTTGCTCTTGTGTGTACTAACATTTCAGGAAAATCAAACTCCAAACCATGAAGACTTCAAATCAAAATTCAGCATACAATCCTTTGTAAATTGAAGTTTTAAATTGTTCTTTAAATTGAGAGGGAGTGATTGTAATTGAGTGAATAAAAAAACACACACACACATAAGGAGATTTTACATAAGTTGTACTAATCATACAGGACGAACCTAGTTTGTACAGGACGATCAGGTCAGTTGTCTCCTCTTACGAGCAATGGAACGATCAAGAATCGAGAAAATTTTTCTAAGTACTGGTCGTTCAGGATGAAATTATTTTCATCCCAGGTTAATTGGGTCTCTGTAAGAATTTTGTTCAGACGAAAACTATAATCGTTCCAGGATGACTTGGCCTCTGTTAGAATTTCGTCCAGACAAACTCAAAAATCGTCCCAGGACGATTTCCTCTCTATAAGAATTTCGTTCAGACAAAATTCATAATCATGTCAGGACGAGTTATCCTCTGTACAAATTTTGCCTAGATGAAATCCTGATCATCCCGGAACGAAGTGAATCAACACTTCACATTCTGGCGGCGATATACATATTTTGTGAACTGGAATAACTGATCGTCCAGATGAACTTCGTTCGTACGGGACGATAATCATGTATGAACACAATTCGTACCAATATTCATTAGGATCATTTCCAACACTTTAAGTAAAATCATCTGTGACAATCCACGACCGTACGAGACAATCCATTCGTGTTAACTTGAAAATTCTACAGTTTTGGATGGTTTTTCTTGTCTCTCCTATATAAGGTCCAATTTTTACTTCCACCCAATCTTTTTGCTCATTGATCTTCATGCTTATTGGAAGAAGAGTCAAGGAGAGAGTGTGAGAGAGCATTCAAAGGAGGATTCCTACCACTGGAGCGTGAAGGCTTCGCTTGATGTTCAAAGGTAAGATTTCCTACTTATAATTTGAGATTACTTCACTCTTTTCTCTCTTCCTTCTAGATTTCTTGTGAGGAGATCTGTCAAGGAGATCAGGTTCTCTACCCACACTAGGAGAGTGTGAAAGGATGTAGGGTTTTCTGCCCATACTAGGAGAGTGTGAATGGTTGAACGGTTCTCTACCCACACTAGGAGAGTGTGAAAGGACTTAGGGTTCTCTGCCCACACTAGGAGAGTGTGAAAGGCCGGACGGTTCTCTGCCAACACTGGGGATAGTGTAAAATGATGACGGTTCTCTGCCAACACTGGGGATGGTGTAAAAGGACGACGGTTCTCTGCCGCACTGGAAAGTGGTGGAAAGAATGTTTGTAAAGGCTTCTCCGCCTTGCTGTGAGAGCAAAAGGAGAGACACTATTGGTATTAGTGCAATACTCAGAGGGTGCCTCTAGGGAGTGGATATAGGTCTAGTTTAGACCGAACCACTATAAATCTTGTGTCGTTTATTTTTATTGCTTTATACTTTCTGCATTTTTCTGTTTAAAAAGTTATGGTTGAAAATTTTTTATTAAAAATTCATTAAAATTTATTTTTGGTTCAACTCATCTAAAAGAGGGATAATTTTTAGACTACCAATTCACCCCCCTCTTGGTAGCCTTGGGACATTAACTTAAGTTTAACAACCTATTCACTAGACTCAATAGAGAGTTATACAAATGTGCATTTAAAGGACCCTACCTTAAGTGCCTCCTCATTCAGAGACCGGTTATGCTCTTTGAGAAGTTCATTCAGGTATATATAAAGAGCATTTGGGTGGAAGGGCATTAGCCTACAAGATCATGAGATAGGGGTTTTACTAGCCTACAATGAAGTAGGATGCACTAGAGTTTACACAAAAGTTTAGTATCTATAAACTACATTCTAATCTCGCTCATTTACCTACCATAGAACTTTCATCAATATAAAGTCCATGACCTTTTCCCAATGGTGGATCGACATAATGAGACCTTTCCCTATAACACCAGATAATGGAAATTCATTATCCTAACAGTGGATTATTTCACCAAATGGTTGGAGGAAGAACCTTTGAAAAAGATTATTGAAGCCAATGCCAACCAAATTTTATGGAATAATTTACAGAACCTTTGACAACATTTTATAAAGATCTCCATATTCAACTGATGCATATGGCCGTAGCCCATCCTCAGGTAAACATATAAATAGAATTTACAAATTGAAAGGATTTAGGACAATTCTGGGGAAGGCCTTGTGGCAATAAGCTAATGAACTCCTAAATATTCTTTTGGCTTATCATACCACTGTTAGAACTCTAATAGGAGAAATCTCTAACAATCTCTATTTTGGCACAAAAGCTATCCTTCTAGTCGATATTGGAGTCCCAAGTCATAAAGTTCAAACTTCTGACTTCAATAGTAATGAGGAGAAGCTCAAAAATAACTTAGATCTCCTTCAAAAAGTAAGAGATGCGACAAAACTCAAAGTTACTGCATACCACCAAAGAATTTCCCATCACTATAATCAAAGATTAAAACCCCAATGTATTTTGATTGAAGACTTTGTTCTGTGCAGTATCAAGGTAGCAGGAAAAGGACCTCAACATTATAAACTCTCTCCCCTCTCGGAAGGTCCTTACTTAGTGGTATCCATGGTCAAGCTTGAGACCTTCAAGTCAAAGGATGCTGAGGGAATGATGCTCCCTCAAACTTGGAATATCAAGAATCTTCGTAAGTACTATCAGTATAATATAATAGTATCACTTGTACGTCTTCAATGTTAAATATTTTTTGTCCCTAGTATTATTCAAGTTGATGGTAACCTATGTATATCTAAGTTATATTAGGGAAGTATGATATTATTTAATACAGTAAAACACTAATCACTTGTTTGTTTAAATAATCTTCTTCTTGAAGTAAGATTGCAATGATAATTTCACATATGCTATGAACTTAAATCTTAAAATCCTTGATTTGAGAGATATGCAATCCTTATTGCATCTCAATAAGTAGATGGTCAATCCCAAGGGGATTTAATTCTACCTCATCCAAACTGGTTAGAAAGAAATAAATAATGTTAACAACCTCAGATAAGTCAAGCATCCTAGGTTGATGTCACGTACATCTTAAAATATTTGACTCAAGAAATATGCAGACTTTATTGCATCTCAATCACTATATGATCAGTCCTCGAGGGATTTAATACAACCTCTTCTACACAGGTTAAATGTATTAAATAATGATATCACTAGCAAGCTCAGATAGGTCAAGTATCTTAGGAAGACATCAAACAAATTCACTTATAGGATATCACAGAATTCTTTTTCACTATTCAATTTAAAATAAAGACATCAACAACTCTATACTAAATCATAGAAAGGAACACATGAGAGAATAAACATCTAACACATGTAAAAATCATTAGGAAAGATAAATTGAAACAACTAGCATAAAATAAAAATAATACTCAATCTCTATAATCTCAGCATCCTCCTCAAGGGTAAAGGCCTTCTACAACTCGCTATCTATCGTATCGCCACCATAATCCGAAGGGGAATCATTAGAAGCCTGATTGAGTGTTAAGCCTTCAAGTTTAAATTTGGTCCTTTACTGTACTAGGTAAGATCACTTTAAAAAGCCTCAGATAAAGCCTTCATCATTACATTGTTGCTCTAAAGACTTTACTTCTACATCATATATATGATTGCAAGTCACCTGAATGTGATCCTGGATGATAGTCTTGAAGGTTATCGACCTCCTAAAATCATTGATGACTCTCAAAGATCCTGATCCATATTTGACCATTAACAAAGTATATTCTTTCTTAGTTATAAGATTTTGAAGTCCCTTATTTTTAGCTTCAAGGATGTTATCTTCTCTTCAGAGATATGTTGATCCTTCAATAGCTGGTTGATTTTTGTTTGTGCATCCACTAGGTCAATGTGGAGCCTATCTATCTACTAATCCTATAAAGAAGCAAATGTCACCATGGTAGCCAACTCAGGTTTGTACTTAGCAAAATATTCTTCTACTTCCCTCATTTCCTTAGTCTTATGGTCGAACTTCTTCTTGTACTCTCTTTGAAGATATTTTACCTTCACAAATTATTTGTTCCATTCATCCAAAGATTGTGTAAGCATGACCTCAAGATTCATCTGCTGTAGTAACTGAAATAATAAGATGATATTGGTAAGAGGCAAACTGAATAGATGCATAAAATAGGAAAAATAAATGAGAATTTACTACTCACCAAGTCATCAGCTCACCAACATCAGATACACTCTTGATTTTATACATCATCTAGAATATGTAACTTGGTAGGTGAGGAGTTGGGTAGAGCTCTACTAGTGCTCGCTAAAATCCCCTCCAAGTTCTTCTTTTCAATACAGCCTGAGGATTGACACCCTTCACATGTCTTTTAGAAGCAACATTGAAAGCCAGGGTAGGTGGCTCTTGAACTATGGTTGACCTCTTTAACATTATTTCATTGGACTATCCGGCTTGAAAGGACAACCCAAATTTAAACAAAAATTCCTCTTCTATCTATTCATTCAAGTAAGAATCATCATACAAAAGATGTTCGATGTCAGGAATGTTGAGAATATTCATTATGTCTTCTTCTCTAATGTGTAAAGGGACAAGTAGATCCTTCATCTTCTCCCATTTCTATGTAAGACTGCAGTCATTTTTCACAAAGAAAAATGCACTGGCCCAACTATTCGATGAATCTCGGGTGCGAATGTCGAACCATTTGGACCTAAATATTTGATGCCCATATGCGTAACTCGTAAATAAACCCTTACATGAAAGACATTTGGGCATCAAAATGTCCCCTCGATCTCTGAATAATTAGTCCCACCATCATTGACAAGGCTAGGTATGAAAAGTAGGATAGGCTTACTCCACTCACAATTAAAATGTCGATCCACATAGGATGAGGTGGATATCACAACTTTACTTGTAAACTAGTCTCATAAATAGTTAGCTATCATGGAGGAGGAAGGCATGCCCAATAAAATTTTTTAGGGACCATCACCACAAGATTTATTTTGTGGAGAACAATCAGGGAGTCACTAGTAAAGGTGGACACAATGTCATTGGTCTTTGCTTCCTTGTAGGACCTCCTCTCGCCTTCATTCTAGGAGCTAGAATGTGTAGCTCCCTTGGTCGTTGGATCTCTCGAAGGAAGGGGATCACTCACCATGACCACCATATAGGGAGGGACCCTAGAATTAGATAAGGGATACCACTTATCTAAAATAGTGGAAAGCCTCCCAGATAAAAAGGGATCGAAAGGGGAGAAGGGAGGAAGGAGGAAAGAATTCCTCCTATGTAGAGAGGAGCCCTAGACTTGGACAGAGGATACCACCTATACAAGACTGGAGGAATGCCTCAATTGGAAGAGAGAAGAGCGGAAGAGTGCAAATTCCATACCGTAGGGGGGGTATTTATAGGTGTGAGAGGAAGTCAGGGAAGTTATAGAAAAATAATTGTTATTTTAATATTATAATAATTTTGTTAAAAAATATTATTATTATTATTATAATTTTATAATTGTATTAAAAGAGTTATGATGATGATGATGATGATAATAATAATAATAATAATAATAATAATAATAATAATAATAATAATAATAATAATAATAATAATAATAATATAATAATAATAATAATAATAATGATAATATAATAATAATAATGATGATAATAATAATAATAATAATAATAATAATAATAATAATAATAATAATAATAATAATAATAATAATAATAATAAAATGGCCCACTACGGCCCACTACTTCTAATTCCTCCATTATAGGATTGCTACCCCCATGTTCTCCATTACAGGCCCACTACTCCCATGTTCACCATTATAGGCCCATAGTTGGCCCACATCCATAAACATCTGTACAGTTGGGTGGGCTGAAGATCATGGCCAAAGAAGGCCTCGTGCATGGGCTAAGATGGCCAGATGGGCCAGAATGACCGGGCGGGCTAGTGGGCCAATAGCCTAGATGAGCCATAAGGACCAGGTGGGCCAGAAGTGCAAGGCGGGCCAGAAAGGACTGGCGGGCAAGCGGGCCAGCAAGCTAGCGAAATAATTCAACAACGAATTCTTATATGAGCTTAATTCCCAATTTCGGCACTTTCAGAACCCATCAAAGCCTCTACAATCAATTTTTAATATTCTTAAAAGATTTGAAACCTAATTTCTTAACTTTTTTCACCCCAGTCAATGTGCCACCCTTATGACTCAGTAAATTTAAGTTATGATTTCATAATTTGAATAAATAAAAATGTCCCGACATATATTTTTAAACTTCTAAAGCTTGGATGTCTGAAAATAGGGGGGACAACTGATATATCATCATAAAATTATTTGGATCGGGCATGAATCTTGAGATAAAATCATGTTGGAAACTTTCAAAATTAAATCTAGAATAATCCAAACTATAATTTAAGAAAACTTATAGTCTAACTGAATATCTCAAGAATACAAACCCAACGACACCCAATTTGACACAATACAAACTCAAATGAGTTCAAATCAAATGTTTGAAGAACTGTTGGAAGGTTCAAACCATAATTTGAATTACCAAATGGTTTCCAAACATGACATGCTTATAGTCAAATCGAGCTTCTCGACGAGAAAAATTCAACAAGCTTAAGATCACTGAATTCTGATATCTCTAATACATTCAATTGTCAAGTAAATAATACACGATCAAGGAAATCAACATAGGCCATCCATGCAAAACACTCCCAAAATATCCTGGATCTTCCTCCTATTTACTAACCATGCCACTCTAGGAAATCTATAAATAGACCCTTTATTTTTCATGAGAGGGTACCCCAAGCAAGGAAATAAGAGAGAGATTATAGATCGCTCTTGCCACTTAGCTCCTCCTCGATAACCACCCAGACCTTTGCCAGACCACCGCCTGGTGTCAGGCATCTTTCGGACCACCGCCTGATGCTGGAGTTCTGCCGAATCACCAATTGATGCTCTGACTTCTATCGGACCACCAATTGATGCCGAACTTCTGTCAGACCATCGCCTGATGTTTGACTACTTTTGGGCCACAGCCTGACGTGGGACTTCTGCAGGACCACTGCCATACCTAACTTTTACCGGACCACTACTTGATGTTAGACTTTTTTTGAACCACCAGATGACACTTGAACTTCTGCTGGACCACCGCCTGACATCATACTTCTACAAGGCCACCACCTGATGCCATGGTTCTATTGGGCCATCACCTGACATCTAAATTCTGTCAGACCACCAATTGACGCTCAGCCTTCTACCTGACCACCGCCTGACACTGGACTTCTATCAGACCACCATCTGACACAAGATATTTGTCGAACCACCAGTTGACATACGAACCTCTATCAAACCACGAACGGACGCCTGACTTCTGCCAGATAATTAACTGATGCCCAGACTTCTACCGAACCACCACCTTATGCCCGAACTTCAGTCGAACCACCGCCTGATGTTGGACTTCTACCAGACCATCGCCTAACGCTGGACTGCTACTGGACCACTATCTATTGCCTAGACTTATGCGGACCACCGCCTGACGTCAGACTTTCTCCTAACCAAATGTTGATGAACCTGCACCTGACCTTTGTTTGTGAGTAAATTTCTATCAGACATGTTATTATTATAATCGAACCTACCTCAAGGATGATTAAGTCAACTATAATCTACTACAACACTAGTGGAACAAATTCAACTAGGCGTGGCCTAGTAATTTTTCACCTTTCCAAGGTTTTTCACTTTAAAAATCATGTTTTCTCTATTTGTGTGCTGGATATTCATACAACACTGAGACATAAAATTATGACTCTACTACCGTATATATTCTAGCCCACAACAAAGCTATCTTATTTTCTTGTGATCTCTATTTCATCGAGTCTATGAGCACAAGAATGAAAAGATATTGAAGACATAACTAAATCCATTCAAAAAGTTTTTCCAAATATTTTACCTATTGAAAATATAGTTCAATGATTGATAAATTAAAATTTTATCCAAGGGAAAAAAGATCCAGAATGGAGCAACCAAGGGTTTACATGTTAAATGAAGGAAATGATATTATTTTAGTACTTTCATTTATTATACTTAATAAGAATAGATCATAGAATAATAATAATTAATAGCCAGATGAATGACAACATGCAAAAAATAAAAAATGATCCTTTCTAAATGCATTAAGAGACCTAACAAATTTAAATAATTTCATAGAACAATGAAGGGTGCGCGATTGCCTAAAAACATCCCAATGATACAAACTTGTATTTTAAAGCACCTTTTGTCTTTCATTGATGATGTTAATTTTTTTTTTTAATTTTAATGTGGATCTTAACTTTTAAATACATAAATTTGACTTTAGAAAGAGATCATTACTAAAAAATATACTTTTTGCAATACTTAAAATCAACTTTCATGAGGAATTTAAACGCCACAACATAGTTTGTAGCTGTTTCAAAATTGGTGCATGAACTTTATAGAATAATCATACTCAAAATAAAATCATTTATTATGGTTGTATTATATGATTCATAGAAGATTGAGGCTTCATTTAGGACAGCTTTCTTACTACTTTCTATAAAAAAAAATTAGTACAATTTTTTTTTAATTAAAACTTTATGCATTAGAAAACTACTTTAGAAAGCTGTAAGAATGCTGTTATAAAAATCATAAATTTGAAAATATTATGGAAATACATTATGATTCATTAAATGCGTTAAAAAGATATAGATGATAGAATGATATAAAAAATAATTGTTTCAAGTATTCTTTTTTTAACTATTTCATCTATAAAAACTATCAAAAATATATAAATTACAACATCCCAAGTATTTAATTTTAGGGAAGTTGAAATTCTCTGTATACTAAAATCATAATTATCTTCTTTTATAATCAAAGTAATTTATTATTAAAATTTTAATACATCTAACTGAGGATTATATCTTATTAATATTGTAATTATGATTAGTTTTAAAGATGTTAAAAAGATCAAAATGGTTTTCCCTTGCATGTAAATGTGATGGACGTTTATAGTACGAGGAGAATCTTTCACCTTAATCTATGATATTTATGTGAAGAAGTTTAACTATAAAAACATAATCAATCTCTTTAACATAATCAAAATTATCTAATTTTTCTAGTTTTAAAGTTTTTCCAGATTGCTTGGTCATCAATTCAACGTAGTAAAATTTTTTCCGTAGGTTTTTCTAAATGCTTAAGAAGATGATTATAATTTCAAACATATTTAAATTAAGCATATGGATTATTAATGATATTTGATATACATTTAAACGTTTGATCAGAGAAATACATTGGTACAAATAGATTTTTAAGTTCTTATTTTGTGCTTCAAGAGTGTCTAAACTATCACAAAAATTAAAAAAACATAATATACAAAGGTGAACAACAACTTTTTGCATCCATAAAAGCAAGATAAAAAATTAAAATGAAAAACTATTCATGAAAACTTTATGATCATATATGCCTTCTCTTATGTTTTAATAGGTACTTATGAAGTTAAAATAGATGAACCCACAACTTGTGGACCTCAGCAATGAAGACTAGCTTACGGTAATGACCTCCAACATAACAAAACTTTCAAATGGGAGTTGCTACTCAGGGTAACATCATGGGTTAACATAGTGTCCCACTGGATGGGACAACTCATGCCTACTGCGAGGAGTACACTTCCAAATTAACCCATTTTCATTATGGTTAGTGATCCATTAATGAATACCATCTACTTAGCTAAAGCGAAGGATCATCCAAAAAAGACTCAAGCTCAACTCCTTGCTCTCGGTAGGACATCGAGTCATGTCCCCAATACTTCCATAATGAAAAAGGAGTTGGCCCCTACATTGAGGTTGGCTCATGACTACGAATAAAAGGATATAGGCACTAGAGAAGGATTTCTCAATGCTAGTACTTTATGTTCAATTCATTAGTGGACTTACATTTGTCCTCTGCCCTATGAGAACTGGACACTAATGGACTCACCTTTATATAAAGGAGTTAGACAATAATACTGTGGCTATTTTTAATGTCTATTAAAGCATGACATGTGTCCAAGGCATTCCATATTAGGGGTTAATTAATATTATATATTTCTTCTTTTTTAATGAATCCTTCTTTGTAGCCCTAATATAACTATAAATAAAGGGTGAAAAAGGCATGGTCACTTTGGCCAAGATTTTTGTCTGCCATCAAACACAAGTTTGTAGTCTCCTCTTCAGCTTCAGTCTTAGAGGAGTCAGATGCAAAATCTACTAAGAATGCTTTTTGAAACATCTTCTTGTCCTTTTTGAAATTGGTTTTCTCCTTACCCTTCTCCTTCCTAGGATGAGTTTTAAGTGCAGGGAAATAAGCTTTAACATGTCCTAGCTTCCTGCATTCAAAATAAATAGTGTCCGTGTTGTTGGCCTTCAGCGCCATAGCTTTTTCTTCCTTTTTCTTACCTGCATCATAATTTCTTTGATTCACCCCTTACTCGTAAGCAATGAGTGATCCAAGTAAGTTGTCAATCAAATAAGTATTCAAATCTTTAGATTCAGTAATTACAATAATCTAAACATCAAAAGAGGAAGGCAAGCATCTTAAAATTTTATTCACTTTTACATAGTTAGTGAATTCTCGTCCTAAGGCATGCAAAGAGGTAACAATTTGAGTAAACCTTGTATACATTTTAAAAATTGATTCAGAAGGCTTCATACAAACAAGTTTGTAATCATGCAATAAAATATTCAATTGAGATTGCTTAACTTTATTTGTTTCTTCATAAGTAATACATAATCTATCCTAAATCTCTTTACCAATAGCATAAGTTGAAACACGCATGTAGTCTTCAGATTTTAAAGAATAGAAAAAATAGTTCAAACATTTTGTATTAAGTTGTGCTAAATCTCTATCATCAAAAGTCCATTCAGTAAAAAGAAAGTTTAGCTTTAATGCCATTAATTTTACGTCAATGAGATAAATATCCTTCTTTAACACGCATCCACATGTGATAGTCAATTGATTGTAAAAATGTAGACATTCAAGTTTTCCAAAATCAAAAGAAATATTGTCAAACAAAGGTGGTTGGGTAATAGAATACCGTTTTACAATATTACGTTTACTGGAGTTAGCTATGGATCAAAATTCAAAAGTTTTCAAAAACTTATTTTTATGAATCCTGCTCTAATACCACTTGAATAAAGTTTTTCTCTATTGATCATACTGTACGAGTTTAAATCATACTGTATGATCTGATCTGGCTAAAACGGTTATCTATGAATAAGTCATACTATACGATTCCTTTTATATTATATGAAGTATTTCTAATTTAAAAAACTCTAGCTACCAGAGTAATTTAAGTAAGTTTAATAACTAAGCGTACTGTACGATCTAAGTCATACTGTATGATTTATTTTAAATACTTCCATAAATTAACCCTGTGATTAGTGCGTAAATTAAGGATCAATTTTTGATTGGTTATCATATTGTATGACTATGTTCATACTGTACGATCAACCGAGACTATTTTTTATCATCCTAAATATCGTATCGAACGATCCCTTAATTTTGTACTAATCATACTGTATGAAGTGGTTCATACCATACAACATCGAAAGTTACGTTTCATCATCCCAACAATCATCTTGTACGAACAAAAGGACTTTACATATCGTACTATATGGTTTTATATCATAATGTATAAGAATATTCAGAATTTTTGCCCGTTCGTAAATCTTCATACCAGGATGAAGGCTATTCTTTACGGATCATGTTGTACAATATATGATCATATTATACGATCATAATGGCTAATTAGAAAATTTTTAGGGTTTCTTAGAGCCTATTTTAAATATAAAAAACTTCTATTTTTTGGTGTGCGACTGAGAGAGCGGAACATGATTTGGAAGGGATTCCTTGGGAGAGATCTCTTGAGAATATTTTAGTGTTTGTAAGAGGAAGGAGAAGGTGGGCGTAGTGTGGGAGGAGTGTGAGGGAGATCACATGGTTGCTCCAAGCTTGCTGCACTTTACACCTCCTATGGCCTAAGAAGATCTTGTGCGAGGCCCTATGAGGGGTAGGCTCTTCTATATATGTGTCTTTTAAGGTACTCTACCTTCTCCAAGAGGGAGAAAAATGAGAAGGTACGCTGCCATCGCCAGGAGGGTGACAAAGAGCTTCGCAATCCGCTACGCCAGGTTGGTGAAAGTGAGATTTGTAAGGGCTTCTCCGCCTTGTCTTGGGGGAAAAAGGAGAACTATTTTTTGGTAGTGAAATTCCCAAAGTGGAAGAATCCGGGGAGTGGACATAGGTCAAGTGCCCGAACCACTATAAAATATCTGGTGTGATTTTTCCTTTATTGCTTTTTATTTACGATTGCATTATATTTACATTAAAATTTCTTGGTGAATTTTTTTGTAAAAATTTGTTGTTGCAAATTGTGTTTCAAGTACTTGCTTCCGCATAATTTAATTTTATTGTTTAAATTTTAAAAACATAAAAATATTATTAGAACTCCTATTTCAAATTTTTTTTACAACAATTTTCAAATTCACCCCCACGTCTTGGTGCATCTCGTAATTTCATAATTAAGTAAACAAACACATAAATCTAAATTGGCAACTATCAAGCAATGAAAATCATGGAAAACCCAGCACACAGTAGAAAAGTAAACACGGTTTTAGCTTAATATTATAGTTGGTTGTCCTAGCAAACCATTTAAGGTGTGTAGGGTAGGCTGTGTGATTTGGATATGTTATATGTATATTAATTAGTTAAATTTATTTAAGGTTCTGGTTGGTTGAAGGCTCAAAGGATTTAAGTTTAAGTTTAATTATTAATGGATTGAAGTTAATTTTAAATTCTATTTTAAATATTGATTGATTACTACCTTTGTTGTTCATCGGGGCTAAGTTCATAGCCTTGTAAGCCTAGGTTTCTAGTGGTAATAAATATAATTAAAATATTGATTTGATTATGATTTGAATGTTGATAAATTTTAATTAATATTAATTGGTTGTTGTTTCTTAAACTTAGATTAATATGTTTTGGATTTTTAAGTGATTTTTGAATTTTTGGATTATTTTAATCTTTTAATTAAGTGGTCAAAACATGACTTTTAGATTAAAGTTGATTTATATAAAATTAATATTTTTCTTAAGTATTAGACCTTAATATGAGCAATTAGATTATAAGTTTTCTAGATTTAGAAATTTCTATAATGAGTTATAAATTTTAAACATTTTGACTTTATTTTGATTCAAATTTGACCAGATTATTGACCTCTTAAAACTTGAATTAAAATTGGTAATTTGATATTTTTAATAAATATTAGATCCCAAATGGAATCCAATGCCTTTAAGTTTATTTAATTAAGAATTTTTTAAAATTTATTATAATTTTTAAAATTTTAGAATTTATTTGAATTTAAATTAAGGGGGGCTTTAATAGTTCGAATCCAAATGATATCCATAATTGTTTATCAGGGTTTTTAAGCCCTTAAGAACTAGTCCCGAGACTAACCAAGAGGTGGATAAATTAGATATTTAAAAACTACTTTAACTAAAAAAAATCTTTTTATATCTTGTAGCAAAAATAAATTAAATCAATAATAAAAAGATTAATAATAGATTTCATCCAAGCAGTTAATTGTGTTAAAAATAAAGTGCATAAAATAATCAGAAAGAATACACCATATTTATTGTGGTTCGGTCCAACCTAAACTACATCCACTCCTCGGAGGTACCATCTGAGTGTTACACTAAACCTTTAGTAACTCTCCTTTAGTCCTCACATCAAGGCGGAGAAGCCCTTACGAAAATATCTTCACCTTCCTCGGTGTAGCAGAGTAGCCGGGTCCTTTTAATCTAAAAAGAACTTCTTCTTCCTAAAACTTTCCTCAAGACAAACCTTGAATATGATGGTACTAAGGTGCAAGCTTGCTGAAGCAATCGTGTGAAACCCCCTCCACACTCCATTGAAACACCCTCCAAGGATCTTCTCCCTCTCTCAAACTCCACCCTTTCCTCTCTCCCTTTCAAGTTCTCTCTTCAAGTTTTCTCCAAAAGAATGAAACTTCAATAGATGCCAAAGACGCTTATCAAGAGGCTAGACAAGGCTTAAATTAATGGTTTTGAAAAACTATAAACATCAATCTTAGCCACATATATTTTCCATGATGATCGCAGGATCATCCCATACGATGTGCTTAAAAATATTGCTTCAAAAAAATCGTAAAAAGTGAATTCCAATGCCAAATATCATCTTGGACGATTGCAGGATTCTCTTGTAGGATGTTCAGAATTTAAACTAATAGTTCTGAATAATATCAAGATAGTCCTAGATGATCAGTACAACTTTATAAATATCATCCAGGATGATATTGTGGATCATCTTAGATGATTAGAAGAAAAGTTATGGTATTTCATCTTGAAGGATTTAGGAAAATCAAATATGTTAGCAAACATCATCTGATACGATATAGAGATCATCCAGGATAATTTGATTAAATAATTTAATATTAATTAATCTCCTAATCATATGATATATTTAGGCATAATTTATATTGATTATCTAGGACGATCTAGATCATCCGAGACAATTAGAATAAATTTTGAATCTTAAATCCGTGCCTAAATTATCATTGGTGGCTATGTTCCAAGATGATAACAAATCATCCAATACAATTAGTTTAATGAGTTGATAATCCTAGATGATATAAATCATCCTGGATGATTAGATCAATACTTGAACTTCTAGTTTTGACTCAATCTCACTCCCTCTTAGTGTGTGTGTGTGGATGGTCACCAAGCAAGCATACACCCTTACAAGACTTGACTCAAGAAATCAAAAATACATTAATGAATATTATAAAAATTATTATAACATAACCTTTTTTACCCAATCTTTAGCCTTAAATCTTTATTAGATGGTGCATGATATTCCAAAAAAGTTAGTACACACACAAATAAATATATATTCAAATACAAGTAGACAATAGGATGTGAGCCATAATATTTATTATCATCAAAAACATAAACTCATAAGCTTGAATTATGACAATCCCCCCCACTTTTTCATGATGGAAAATATTACTAGTTGAATTTACAAATTTAAAAATATTTTCTCTTAATCTCCCACTCACTAAGATAATTACATTAAAAGCAAGATAAATTAAAAAAAAATTAAAAAAGAAAAGATTTTAAAACTACAAAACAGATAAACTAAAGAAAATATAGGATGAATATATGCAACTTAGACACAAATACAACCAGTTCTCCCCCTTTAATATTATCAAAAAGAAGAGAAGCACAGTAAAAGAAAGAAAGAACAAAAATGAAATAAACACAAATGTTCAAATTGACCCTTGATCAGTTGGGGGTGATGGTAATTTTAAGAAGAATAAATTAATTTCATCAAATTTTTTTAAAATGAGAAACTTATCTCTTGATTTTATTCAAAAATAGTAATAAAAGAATTAATCGCACTAAGATCTAGAAAGGTTATAAATTTGAATTTTATTAACCTAAGCTCAGGCTCCTTACAGGTTAAAGTCCTCTTTAAAATAAAAATCTAATTTAGACATGAAATTAGATAAGAAATGTGATATATTCAAACTTCTTTTCAAAAAAAATATATGATATAATAATATTACAAAGTGATAAACCAAAATCATAATTTTCAAATCAAGTGTCTGAAGATATCAAGTAGCACATGAATTCTTCTAAGATTTAAAGATTTGAAATACAAGAAAGCTTAATTTCTTGTGGGATCATTTTGTGCCTCTTATCAGTTGTTTGGCGCACTTTATACATCTTTTAATTTTTGATACACTTTGTGTATCTTTCAATTTTTGATGATTATTGTGCATCTTTTCAATTTTCATTTGGGCTCATTTTATATTTCTTATCATTTTTACGAGCTAGATCCCTTTTGAAACATTTAAAAACTCTTAGTTGTGAGGATATCTTCTAGAAGAAAAACTCACTCTCTAATATAAGGAAGAATAAATAACAAAACATAATCATATTCATATGATAAATTCAACAACCTAATCAAAAAAACATGAAAGAGATTTAATGACTTTGAACATTAGTCATATGAGACAAATTACTATAAGAAGATAGAATATATCTCAATTTCAAAGTCCAACTTTAAATTTGAAATAGATTTTGCTTAAAAAAAATACACCACTAAAGGAGTTAGTGTTAGAATAGTTGCTATTTGAATGCTTTTACATTTTTGCAACTTGAATAGTTTTGATGATTTCAAATATTATTGTTCAAATGTGTAGTTATATCCTAACAATTTTAGAAGATTTGTATTTGCTCTTGTGTGTACTAACATTTCAGGAAAATCAGACCCCAGACTACGATAACTTCAAATCAAATTCAACATAAGATACTTTGATAATTTGAAGTTTGCATTTTTTTTCTTTGAATTAATTTTGAAAGGAAGTGATTGTAATTAAGTGAATAAAAAAAACATACACACACACATAAGGAGATCATAAAATTTTATACTGATCGTATTGGACGATATCCGATCGTACGGGACGATCAGATAGTTATCTCCTATAGGGCACATGGAACGAATAGGAACGTGCTCGAAAAATTATTTCTAAGTCCTATTCGTCCAAGACAAAATTAATTATCGTAACAGACGATTGGTTCTCTATAAAATTTTTGTCCAGACAAATTTTATTATCGTACGTGGCGACTGGTCCTCTGGAAAATTTTTGTCCAGACGAAATTAAATATCGTCCAGGACGATCGGGTCTCTAGAAAATTTTCGTCCAGACGAAATAAATTATTGTCCGTGGCGATTGGTCCTCTGAAAAATTTTTGTCCAGACGAAGTAAAGAATCGTCTAGGACGATCGGGTCTCTGGAAAATTTTCGTCTAGACGAACATATTCTCGTCCAAACGATTAACCGACTTAGAACAGTTTTCAGCAGTTTCTAGAACCGACCTAGTAATAACCGTTTGTACTGGACGAACCTAGTTCATACAGGACGATCATCTGTATGAAGATATTTTGTACACATATTCAAATAGGGTCGTCTCAGATCGATTAAGTAAAATCGTCTAGGATGATCCATGATTGTACAGGACGATCCACTGCGTACAGAATTGAACACTTGCAATTTTTGGGCGGTTTTTCTTATCTTTTATATAAATAGTCCAAATTAGACTGCCACCCAATCTTTTTGTCATTTGATCTTCGTGCCTCTTGAGAGAATAGCCAAGGAGAGAGTGGAAGAGAGCATTCAAGGGAGAATTTCTACCACTGGAGCGAGAAGGCTTCACTTGGATTTCAAAGGTAAGAGTCTCTACTTGTGAATTTGGATTACTTCACTCTTTTCCTTCTTCCTTGTAGATTCTTGTGAGAAGATCAGTCAAGGAGATCCGGTTCTCTGCCGACACTTGGAGAGTGTGAACAGCCGAAAGGTTCTCTGCCTACACTTGGAGAGTGTAAACAGCTGTAGGGTTCTCTGCCCACACTAGGAGAGTGTAAAAGGATGACGGTTCTCTGACCACACTAGGAGAGTGTAAAAGGACGACGGTTCTCTGCCAACACTAGGAGAGTGTAAAAGGACGACGGTTCTCTGCCAGCACTGGGGATTATGTAAAAGGACGACGGTTCTCTGCCGCACCGGGTAGTGGTGAAAAGAGTGTGTTGTAAAGGCTTCTCCGCCTTGCTGTGGGTGCTAAAGGAGAGTCACTATTGATTTTAGTGTAATACTCAGAGGGTGCCTCTGAGGAGTGGATGTAGGTCTGGTTATAGACCGAACCACTATAAATCTGGTGTCATTTACTTTATTATTTTTACGTTTCCGCACTTTAAATTTTAGTTTTAACAACTCTGTGGTTGAAAAATATTTTTCTATAAACTTTAAAAGAAATTTTTATTTCAGTTCAACTTAATCTTTAAAGAGGGTTTAAAATTTTTAAACTACCAATTCACCCCCCTCTTGGTAGCCTTGGGACATTCACTTAGGCTTAACAACCTAATTACTGGACTCAACAAGTGGTATCAGAGCATAGTTTCAAAATCATAAGTTTGAACTATTTTTTGATTAATGTAGATGGCTACATTTGGAAACCGAAACACACCTGAGGGTTACTCTATCACTAGACCTCCACTGTTTGACAATATTCCTTTTGTTTTTTGGAAAACACGCATGTCTACTTTCTTACAGTCACTTGATTATCGCATGTGGATGCTAGTCCAGGAAGGTTACTCAAAACCAACTAGATTAGTTGATAGAGTTAGGGTAGAAACACCCTATGCATATTGGACTATTGAAGAACGTGACTTAGCATAATTAAATGCGAAATGTTTAAATAGTTTCTCTTGTGCTTTAAAATCTGAAGACTACATGCGAGTTTTCACTTGTAAAAGCGGAAAGGACATATGGGATAGACTTTGTATAACTTATGAAGGGACAGATGAGGTTAAGCAATCAAGACTCAATATCTTGTTACATGACTATGAATTATTTCATATGAAACCTAATGAATCTATTTCAGACATGTACACAAGATTCACTCAAATTGTCACCTCTTTGCATGCACTTGGTAAAGAATTAACTAATGCTGAAATGGTCAATAAGATTCTTTGTTGTTTACCTACTGCATACGATTCTAAAATTACTGCAATTACAGAGTCTAAAGATCTGAACATTTATTCCATTGACAATCTTCTTGGTTCACTCATTGCTTATGAGCAAGGAGTAAGTCAAAGAAAGATTGATGCAGGTGAACCTAGAAAGGACAAGAATATTGCACTAAATGTGAAAGAGTCAGAAAGTGAACACTCACAACCTGAGGATTAAGATGATATTGCATTGATGACTAGACAATTCAGAAGCTTTTTAAAGAGGAAGCAGAAGAGACGCCAACAATGGAATAAAGGTAAGTATAACATATATGGCAAGGTTTCTAATGAAGTGATTTGTTATGAATGCAGGAAACCAGGTCATATAAAGACTGATTGTCCAAAACACAAAGCCACTCCTAGCAAGGAGAAGGTAGAGGAGAAACCAATGGTAAAGAAGGGCAAGAAGAAGTTTCAAAGGGCTTTTTTGGCGTACTCAGCTTCAGACTCATCTGAGACTAAAAAAGAAGAAAAAGTCACCAACCTTTGCTTGATGGCAGATAATGTTGAATAATCAGATCAAGAAGAGGTATGTGATTTAACCTATGATGAATTATTTGAAGTTTCTGAACACATGCATGATGCATATAGGAAAATGAAAAAGATGCATGCTAGTTTAGTTTTAGAATTGGAAGAGCTTAATAAGGAACACGAAATCCTTAGGAAAGATCATGCTTTAATAGATAACAACCACATGAAACTACTTGATGAATATAATGACTTGAATAAAAATTTTGAGAATTTAAAATCATCCTATGCTGAACTTGAAAAAGAATTTAAGAATTTTAAGGATGAATCTGAGAGCAAGACATATAGAATCAATTATACCAATCTAATCTTGGAAGATATGAATTCATTTTACAAACTCACAATAAGAGCTCTCGAGGATAATAGGAACCCCCCTAAACTTGAAGATTTTATAAATTCTAAATATTATCCTAAATTCATGAAATCCCTTAGAAGACAATCATTTTGAAAGAAAACATAGTAATATTTTTCCTAATGTTACATGTAATAATTATGGATTTTTGGGACATATATCTCACACCTGCACTTTAAAGATGAAAACTAATTTGGTGTAGAGAACTAAGATGCATAAACCTAGACATATCATACATGCATCTGATTATAAATTTCATAAAGGTGAACCCAAACTTGTTTGGGTTCCCAGGTCTAACATTTGAGAATTTTGCAGGAATGCTCTCACACAAGACCTCGTGAGAGTATATGGTACCTGGACAGCAGATATTCAAAGCACATGACTGGAGATACTACTTAATTCATAACGCTGGAAACCAGGAGTGGAGGTAAGGTTACACTTGGAGATAATACCACAAAGAAAGTGGTTAGATCAGGTATGATTGGAAATTTGAAAAACTTTTTCATAGACAATGTGTTATTAGTTGAAGGCTTAAAACATAATTTGATTAGCATAAGTCAGCTATGTGATAAGGGCTATAATGTAAAATTTTTACCTACTAACTGCATAATAAGCCTAAATGGGAAAATTGTTTTAAATGGAAAAAGGATAAACAATGTCTACATGCTAGATTTAAATTGTATTCAATCTCCTAATGCTTTTTGTTTGAAAACTATTTCTGATGAATTATGGCTTTGGCATAGGAGACTTTGTCATTCTAGTATGAAAAATTTTAGGAGAATTACCCAAAAGAATTTGGTGAGAGGTATACCAAAACTAGACTTTACTAAGGACCACCTTTGTGATGCATGTCAATTAGGAGAACAAGTGAAGTCCTCTTTTAAGTCCAATAAAGATCTTAGGACCAGTAAACCTTTAGAAATTTTACACATGGTTCTTTTTGGACCTGTAGGCACTGTAAGTCTAGGAGGGAAGGTATATGGATTTTTTATTGTATATGATTTTTCAAGATTCACCTGGGTTAAATTTCTTTTTCATAAGTGTGAATCATTTGAGGAATTCAGAAATTTTTCAACTTGGATACAAAGAAAACTAGGATGTGAAATAATTTCTATACAAAGTGATCATGGAGGAGAATTTGAAAATGAAAGATTTGAAAATTTCTGTAAAGAAAAGGGGATTGATTACAATTTTTCTGCACCTAGAACCCCTCAATAAAATGGGGTAGTTGAAAGGAAAAACAGAACATTAATAGAAGCCACCCGAGCAATGTTAGCAGAATACTTGCTTCCTAGATATTTTTGGGCTGAGGCGGTTAGCACTGCATGCTATGTTCTGAATAGGGTGAATGTGAGATTAAATTTGAATAAAACACCCTATGAGTTGCTAAAAGGTAGAACACCAAATTTGTCTCATTTGCATGTATTTGGTTGCAAGGTATTCATACATAATAATAGAAAATCTACCTTAGGAAAATTTGATCCAAAATCAGATGAAGGAATTTTTGTTGGATATTCAAGTGTTGGAAAATCTTATAGGGTATTCAACAAAAGAACTTTAGTCATTGAAGAAACCACACATGTTGTATTTAATGAAAGTGGAAACATGGAAGATCCAAATGTTGTTGAAGAAGAAATTGAAGAAAACTCCCAAAAGATTGATAGATTAAATTTGAAAGAAAATGTGGAAGAAAATTTGTAAAGAGAAAACCCTTTGCCTAGAGATTTGAGATTTTCTAAAAATCACCCAAAGGAATTGAATATAGGTGAACCAAGTTAGGGTGTTAGAACTAGGCGTGGATTAAACAAGGAAGTCAATCATTCAGCCTTTATTTCAACTATTGAACCCACTAACATTGATCAAGCACTTTATGATGAATTTTGGATATTGGCCAAGCAAGAAGAGTTAAATCAATTTGTAAGCAATTAAGTTTGGGAATTAACTACAAGGCCAAAAGATCAAAGTGTTGTTGGAACCAAGTGGGTGTTCAAAAATAAAATGAATGACTCAGGAGTAGTCATTAAAAATAAGGCTAGATTAGTAGCTAAGGGGTATAATCAAATTGAAGGAATTGATTTTGAGGAAACTTTTGCCCCTGTAGCTAGACTTGAAGCAATTAGGGTTTTACTAGCCTTTGCCTGTTTTAAAGGTTTTAAATTGTTTCAAATGGATGTCAAAAGTGCCTTTTTAAATGGGGTAATTGAGGAAGATGTTTTTGTAGAACAACCTATAGGTTTTGAAAATTCTAAATTTCCAAATCATGTTTTCAAGTTAAAAAAAGGCATTATATGGATTGAAACAGGCACCTAGGGCTTGGTATGAGAGGTTGAGCACCTTCTTACTTGAAAGATCTTTTGAAAAAGGAAGTGTGGATACAACTCTCTTTTTAAGGAAAATTGGAAAGGATATACTTATTTTTCAAATTTATATGGATGACATCATCTTTCGATCTTCAAATAAACATCTTTGTGATGATTTTTCTAAAACAATGAGTAGTGAATTTGAAATGAGTCTAATGGGAGATTTAAATTACTTTCTAGGATTTAGCATTAAGCAGCTTGAGGAAGGTACTTTTCTTAGTCAAATTAAATATATTAAGGACATCCTCAAAAAATATGAAATGGACAATGCTAAACATGTTAGTACACCAATGAGTTCTTCAGTTCAGTTGGATAAGGACCTTAAGGGAAAATCTGTTGATCAAAATAAATTTAGAGGGATAATTGGATCTTTACTTTACTTGACTGCTAGCCTACCAAATATTATGTTCAGTATTTTTTTATGTGCTAGATTTCAATCAGATCCAAAAGAATCACATTTGACAGCAGTGAAAAGGATTTTAAGATATCTACTAGGAACTCAAAACTTAGGGATTTAGTATCCTAAGTTTAGCTCTTCATTTGAAATTATTGGTTACTCAGATTCTGACTTTGCAGGCTGTAGAGTGGATAGGAAAAGTACTTCTGGAGCATGTCAATTCATTAGAAATTCATCAGTTTCATTGTCTAGTAGAAAACAAAATTCAATGGCACTATCTACTGCAGAAGCAGAATACATTGCATTAGGAAGTTGTGTGGCACAAGTACTTTGGTTAAAACAATAATTGATTGATTTAGGATTAATTATATGCACTATTCCAATTTATTGTGACAATACTAGTGCTATTTGCATTTTCAAAAATCCTATTCAACATTCTAGAACCAAACACATTGATATAAGGCATCATTTAAGGCTTGGTGTTATTGATTTGAATGCCTAAACAAAATGTCTTTGCAACATTGATATTTGTTTTGTTTTGTTTTTTATTTTGTGAAATTTTGTGTGTTTTGAATGAATTGTTTTTGGGTCTATGATTTTGTTTTATGTTTTCTGTGTTTTTTTAATGTTTAGTTTGATTTTCTTAAATTAAAAATCAAAATGAAAAAATTGGAGGAAATCGTCCGGGACGAATCTGGTTTCGTACGGGACGATATGTGAAAGAACAGTTTGCGCGAATTTTAACCATTTTGAGAGAAGTTTTTAATTAGATCATCTGTACTATCTGACGATCGTCCAGGACAAAAATATTTTTTCTCAAACGTCGGGACGATTGAATGGAGCGGTTGAGTGGATAAGATAGTTTTTAATATGGACTTCGTATGTACAAATTTTTTGTTCGTCCAGACGAACAGATGTCAGTTCATTGTAGGGGACGGTTTTCAAGAGACATTAAAACGAGTTACTTTTTGATCATCTGTATGAAAATATTTCGTCTGTACGATCGGTCAAGTTAAAAAGCCTGTACGAAGGGACGCATCGTAAGTTGTGTTGATTATGAAAAGCCGTTACATTTTGGACGAATTGGATCGTCTGTACGAAAAAATTTCGACCAGACGAACGATGATTTTCGTCCAGGACGAATATTTTCGTCCAGGACGAACGTATCGTTTTTCTTTAAATATGAAGGCTTTCTAACTTAACAAACACACTTTCAAACTTCACTTTCAATCCCTTTCTACTTCAAATCGACAATGGCCTCCTCAAGCAAGAGACAAAAGGTGTTGGTGAAGAAACCCAATAGGATTGCCTCAGAGAACTTCCTGTCTGAGGCGAATGAGGAATCCTTTCCTCGTTTTGCATCCGCCAAAATAACTCCCTCTTGCATTTTAATCCAAACTGAGTTAAAATTTTGGGTAATGCACCTCTTTGCCTCAACCCAATTTCATTTCATAATTTCTCTCGTCGACTTCTACAACAAGCAGACCTACCACTATTTCCTAGCGAACATGAGTTTTAATTTCGACCACTCCTCCATTAGTTCTTATGTCTTCAAGCAAAAAGTTGAAATCACAAAGCACAACCTTGGTGCCTTTTTGAACTTAAGAACTGAGGGATATAGAGCCAACACCCTAATGAGTGAAAACAAATTCGAATGGTATAAAGTCAATAGGGTGATTAGAGAAATTGGCCTAACCTATCATGTTGCTAGAGTTTCTGGAATGACCAGGGATGCCCGAATCATCCAGCATATCCTTCAATCTTCAATCATTCCTAAAGCTGGTGATATGATTAATATTACCCCTCTCCTTTCTGCTCTAACCTTTTTAATTATGGAAGGTCATCCTATTGACGAAGCCCAACTTATCATAGATCATATCTATGGGCTTTCAAAAATAGGACATGCAGATCAGAAGAGGAAAAAGAACATCTCATTAGGACACTTAGTCACTTACATTTTGGAAAAGAAATACAACTTAGTGCATCCTGATGAAGAATACGAAGAGCCAGTATACTATAATGATGCTTCCTTCAGATTGCTTTTCAAGGAGGAAAAAGGAAAAGCACATGCCAGTGCTTCAGAAGAGGAAGAAGAGGGAGTACAAACTTCTGCTCCTCAGTTAGATTATCAGAATCTGATTGAAAGATTTGATAGATTAGAGACTCACATTGATCAAAGGTTTAATCAATTTGATGCTCAACTTACGCAGCAGTAACAAGACATTGGTAATATTAAAAATGAAGTACATGAAATTAATACCAATGTAATGTTGATGGCCTCATACTTCAACCTTTTTGGCGGCATTCCTCCTCCTCCAGAACAGTAGAGATGAATTTCTGTGTGTTTGTTGTATTCGTATTTTATGTTTTTGTTGTGTCAGTTTCAATGTTAAGTGTTTGTGTTTATGTTTGTTTTTTTTTTAAGTTCAATGTATTTTCTTACTTGTTTTTAGATATTATGAAATGTGTAATCCTTTCATTAATATCAATGGATGTTGTACTTGTTTCAAATTTGATTTGTTTTTGAAATGTGGTTAATGTTTATGAATTTCATTAGTATTATTTAATCTTAAAAGTGCTTAAATTAGATTGTAATTTGAGATTATCTATATTAGAAAATCTAGTCTTTCTAAATTTAAAAGTTGTTTATAACTTGTTGTAATTAGAACTTTTAAATTCATGTCTATTCATTTAGACTACATAAAAGTTAATATTACTATTTCAAGTTAGATGTTTTCTTATTTTGTATTTCTATGATCAAGTGATATTTATGCACTTAGAAATATTTGAAATTTTAGATTATTAATTTTGGAAAGAATTGGTCTCAATTACTCTTGAAAGTTATACAAAAAGTACAAAAATCAAAAGGAATTCGCAAAGATTTGCAATGTGAAAAAGAGGAACAAAATAAGCCTAACAAAGAAAAAATGCACAAAAATGTGCCCAAAAAATTTTGAAAAAGATGCGCAAAGCGTCACATGAGGTAATTCTCTTCTTTCCAAATTCTTTCAATCTCTTAATTTAAATTGATCTTATGTTCATTTATATTCCATTTAACTTTGAAATATAAATTTTTTTACATCTCTCTTGTAATGATTTTCTATACTTGAATGTCTAAATTGAATAATGTCTTTAAAAATTTCTTCTTACTTACAATGTTATATCACTTCTTAAATTTTTTGAATTTCTATGTTTGACCTAATATTTTTAGTTTAAAATTGCATACCTTATGTAATTCACCATTTAGATTAAATTTTCAAATGAATTTCATATAATTATTTACATTTCTCGTCTATTTCTTCTTCACTTTTTGTTGCTGTCAAAAAGGGGGAGAAATTATTGAAATTATTGTGTTTTGTATTTGTTTGCAAGTATTTGACTTTGTAGTTGTTTGTGTTAAAAATTTTGAAAAACAAAAATATTATTCTTTATGCCTCCTTATTTTCATGTACTCATCAATTCAGGGGGAGTTTAGGAGATAGGAGATTTGTTTAAATTGAAACCATACAAACTATAATTGTTTTGCCATCATCAAAAAGGGGGAGATTGTTAGAATAGTTGCTATTTGAATGCTTTTACATTTTTGCAACTTGAATAGTTTTGATGATTTCAAACATTATTGTTCAAATGTGTAGTTAAATCCTAACAATTTTAGAAGATTTGTATTTGCTCTTGTGTGTACTAACATTTCAGGAAAATCAGACTCCAGATTATGATAACTTCAAATCAAATTCAACATGAGATACTATGATAATTTGAAGTTTGCATTTTTTCTTTGAATTAATTTTGAAAGGGAGTGATTGTAATTGAGTGAATAAAAAAATATACACACACACATAAGGAGATCATAAAATTTTATACTGATCGTACTGGACGATATCCGATCGTACGGGACGATCAGACAGTTATCTCCTATAGGGCACATGGAACGAATAGGAACTTGCTCGAAAATTTTTTTCTAAGTCCTATTCGTCCAGGACGAAATTAATTATCGTACCAGACGATTGGTTCTCTGTAAAATTTTTGTCTAGACGAATTTTATTATCGTACGTGGCGACTGGTCCTCTGGAAAATTTTCATCCAAACGAAATTAAATATCGTCCAGGACGATATGGTCTCTGGAAAATTTTCATCCAGACAAAAATAAATTATCGTCTGTGGCGATTGGTCCTCTGAAAAATTTTCATCCAGACGAAGTGAAGAATCATCCTGGACGATCGGGTCTCTGGAAAATTTTCGTCCAGACGAACATATGCTCGTCCAAATGATTAACCGACTTATAACAGTTTTCAGCAGATCTAGAACCGACCTAGTAATAACCGTTCGTACTGGACGAACCTAGTTCGTACAGGACGATCATCTGTACGAAGAAATTTCGTACACATATTCATATAGGGTCGTTTCAGATCGTTTAAGTAAAATCGTCCAGGACGATCCATGATCGTACAGGACGATCCACTGCGTACAGATTTGAACACTTGCAGTTTTTGGGTGGTTTTTCTTGTCTTTTATATAAATTGTTCAAATTAGACTACCACCCAATCTTTTTGTCAATTGATCTTCGTGCCTCTTGAGAGAATAACCAAGGAGAGAGTGGAAGAGAGCATTCAAGGGAGATTTCCTACCACTGGAGCGAGAAGGCTTCACTTGGATTTCAAAGGTAAGAGTCTCTACTTGTGAATTTGGATTACTTCACTCTTTTCCTTCTTCCTTCTAGATTCTTGTGAGAAGATTAGTTAAGGAGATCCGGTTCTCTGCCGACACTTGGAGAGTGTGAACAGCCGAAAGGTTCTCTGCCTACACTTGGAGAGTGTGAACAGCCGTAGGGTTCTTTGCCAACACTAGGAGAGTGTAAAAGGATGATGGTTCTCTGCCCACACTAGGAGAGTGTAAAAGGACGACGGTTCTCTGCCAATACTAAGAGAGTGTAAAAGGACGACGGTTCTCTGCCAGCACTGGGGATTGTGTAAAAGGACGACGATTCTCTGCCGCAACGGGTAGTGGTGAAAAGAGTGTGTTGTAAAGGCTTCTCCGCCTTGCTGTGGGTGCTAAAGGAGAGTCACTATTGGTTTTAGTGCAATACTCAGAGGGTGCCTCTGAGGAGTGGATGTAGGTCTGGTTATAAACCGAACCACTATAAATCTGGTGTCATTTACTTTATTGTTTTTACATTTCCGCACTTAAAATTTTAGTTTTAACAACTCTGTGGTTGAAAAATATTTTTCTATAAAATTTAAAAGAAATTTTTATTTCGGTTCAACTTAGTCTTCAAAGAGGATTTAAAATTTTTAAACTACCAATTCACCCCCCCTCTTGGTAGCCTTGGGACATTCACTTAGGCTTAACAACCTAATTACTGGACTCAACAAGGTTAGAAGAAAAGAGACAATCATCGATGTTTTCTCCTTTAACTAATTTATGGAAGTCAAACACTCCTAACTAATTTTTAGGTAAAAAGTTGGTAAAATTTTCATGTTTAAAAAAATTTGAGAGAAGTGAATTGATTCTCTTAAGGAAATAAAATGTGAACATTAATTTGTATATATAGAGTCGAGGTAAATCATAAAAATATACAAGAAAAATAAAATAGAATGATTACGAAAAAAAAAACAAAAAACATTTAAAATAAAAAATAAAATAAAAAATAAAGAATATATATGCATGCAATAACTAAACACATAAACACACAAATAAAACTTTATATCTCATTACCTTGCTCCTGGTCTGATGATTCAGAAACTAGGTTTACCCAGGAATCTTTTTTGCTTTTTCTCATCTACCCTTTTACAATTTCCTTAGCTTTACCCTTTATTTTTATAAGAATAGTTTTCAAACATGGGCCCTGGTTTTTCATATGTCCAGGTTTCCCACATCTAAAGCAAATAATATTAGAATAAATCTTAACATTCTTACCATTATTACCTTAATTCCATTTTTGTTGATACTTTTGCTTGTGCTTTAATAGGCTTTCAAATTTTCTTGTAAACTTATCATTTTCATCATCTACTAAGTCACTTTTCTCTGTATCTTCATATTTTAGCACTATTGTTTCACCTGCATACAAAAGTTTTTGACCCAAATTTTGCTCGTATGCAATGAACGAGTCAATCAAATTACCAATAAAATATTCATTCAAATTTTTTGATTCACAAATAGCCATGACTTTGGCATCAAACTTATCATTTAGATAACATAAAATTTTATTGACCTTTTTAAAGTTTGAAAATTCTTTACCTAAAGCATATAATGATATCATAATTTGAGTAAATCTAGTATACATGTCTAAGATCGTCTCATAAGGTTTCATGCAAAATTATTCATAATCATGCATTAAAATATTTAACCTGGATAGCTTGACTTCACTAGTACCTTTTTTTTTAATGAAGATGCAAATTTCATTAATAAATAATAAAAGAAACTATTACAAGAAACTTAGGAAAGATAAACCTATCACAGTCCTCCCTTATCAAGTCAACAAATCATGATGGGAGTTCCTTATCTAAACAATTGTCCCAAAAAAATCACCTAATAAAGCTAGGTGGGTGCAATAATCTGCAACCTTATTACATTCTCTAGGGATAAAATTAAAAACAGTGTTATTAAAAACTTCAAGGAAAGCAATATCTGTCTAATGAGGATACTTATTCTCTATCTTCAACTTTGTAATTCTTTGGACCTTATTCATAATATTCACATTATCTCCTTCTATGATTATTTCTCTATTCTCGCTCGTCCAATCAAGTAAAATATTTTCTAATAGAAGTATAGCTTTTAGTTCAAGATAAGCCACATCCCAATGAATTAGTTTTTTCCCATAAGCACACATCATCCTTCCTTTATGATCCCTTAGTACTCTTGCCAATATAGCCAAATTTGATTTTTGAACCGAAGCATCTACATTCAACTTGAGCCAACCTTTAGGTGGGGGACACCAAGCTTTAGACAACATTTGCTGATTGGAGTCCTAGCACTTTTCAGTTGGGATCGAGTGTGAGAAACAAAAACTTGATTGAATTTTTGTTGCAATAAACGATGCTGACTGTGCTGTCTTCCCATGTTTAACCATATTATGCACCTTCCAGTTATGGTAAATAGCTACTACATATATTTTAGAAAATCCAATTTTCGTGATAACTGTAGTACAACAATGCATTGAGCTTTATTTTGGAATATTGGAACACTAAATCCCCACTTCCTTATAGTAATAATTAATTCATGTAATTTAACACAGCCCATTAAAATGTGCTCTTATCTTCATCCATTTGATAGCCTTGAGAACAATCATTCTTGCAATTCAGCTTCCTATGATTAAGCCATACATTGGTTGGTATTGCATCATTAAAAAATCTCCACCAACACAGATATACTCTTTGCGATATCTATAATTTCTTAATCCACTTTACATTATTCAAATTTCCTTCCTGATTTCTGTAGTTTGCTACAAATGATAGTGAACAAATCGATCTAATTTAATGCATATTGATTGACTCGACAAAATATATAAATTGATATGAAAGAATTTTAAAAAGGCTTAAAAATACATTTTTCCCTAGAGATTTCACAACTTTTCCTTGACAGGATTGCACCCAAATTAGGTCAAGTAGTCGTTAGAACCCATAGAAGGTAAGGTGTCTAACAAAGTAGAAAAAGCATAATATGAATACATGAGATCCTCTGTGATCTGAGCTTACTTCTTAAAATCGTTAGAGTTTTTATGCTAGCTTATTTTTTTAATTAGTTAAAGTAAAAGAACTTTTAACATTACCTCATGAGCCTCCAATCAAACTCCAAAAAAAATTTTTGAACAGACATGTGATTTCTACTACATAATCAATGTGAACCAATCAATTAAATTAACTATTCAAATTGAAAATCCTTGTGGAAAGGGCCACTTAATACTATAACCCAAAATTTTGCAGAAAGTAAAGTGGCCAAGTGCTACTGACAATAATCTGGATTATGTTCCTAAAAAACAAGAGCCTTTGAGAATGGGATTCTTCTCAGTCTTCACTTCTTCATCATTCTGCAAGATCCTTTGGTTTATCAGATCCGAATTTCCAAATTAAAAGAAACTCTCCCTGAAAGGGATATTTTCTTTCCTCTTTGGATATTTACAAACCATCCAAATAAGAATATCAAAATAGAAAGGAACTCTCCCCTAAGGGAATTTTCATTCCTTAGATTCCAAATTTGATGTATATTCCATCTCAAATTATCATGTTAATATTTATAACTCAATTATAATCAAATTATATTTTAAATTAAAAGAAAATTCTAAAATCAATCAGAACCTACAGAGTTATCCTAAGAAATTATATTTAAAATCATCATCTCAATAAGATATATATATATATATATATATATATATATATATATATATATATATATATATATATATATATATATATATATATATATATATATATATATTAATAAAAAAAATGCTCACTTGGCCATGATCTTCTTAATTTAAAGGGGGACTTAGCATTTTGCACCAATAGAAAACTTGTTAATTTAAAGCTTAATTTTTACCCCCTTTCCTTTTATAGCCCTGTACAAGCATGGCCACATACATAAGATTATATTAACATCCAAATCATCCATAACCTATGGGTAATCTAACGCCCATCACATCAATTCATAGATTATGATAATTAAGTTCACAATCACATCAAATAATTATATCAACCAGCATGTAGTGAAAACTCAAAAAACCTGATGCATAATTGTAGGAAAGTAAAACATTGGCCAAGCCTAAGTCTAGAGTTTGTTGTCCTAGCAAACTATCTAAAGTGTGTGAGGTAGGGTGGTGGGGTTTGGATATGTCCTATATAGAATGGTTAGTTAAAATTATTTGGTGTTCTTTTTGGTTCATAAGTCTAAAGGGAAATTTAATTAAAGTTTAAATATTATTATTTTAACATTAATTTTAAGATATTTTTTAAATGTTGGGTGATTACAACCTTTGTTAAACTAGGGCCATAAAGTATATTTTACCTTCTTTGGGGCTAACTTAATAGCCTCGTAAGCCCAGGTTATCCAATAGTAACCAATATTAATTAACTTGATTGATTGATGGTCAGAAGGTTGATAAATTTTAATTAGAATAATTGGTTGCTAGTTTTAATGTTGGATTTATTACTTACAAAAATTTTAAAATAGATATTAAATTTCTTGAATTTTTTGAATTATTTAATATATTTTATTAAGGGTCGAATTTTAACTTTTTAATTAAAGCCAAATATGGAGTTTTGATATTTTTTTATAAATACTAGACCTTAATATGAGTAATTAAATACTAAGTTTGGTAGAATTAGATTTTTTTACATTTAGTTATGAATTTTTTATGTTGAACTAGAGTTGACCAAAAAGTTAACTTTTTAATTTTAAATTATTTTTGGAATTTTGACATGTTTAATAAATATTAGACCTTAAATGGAGTATAATGCCTTCTAATTTTCTTAATTTGATTTTTTTTGGATTTAATCATGATTTTTCAAAGTTTGGGTATTTATTTCAACTTTTTAAAATTATTTAACTAGAAGTGTTTTAATAATTTGAATCTAAATAAACTCCAAACTTCTTAAAATTACATCCAAAAGTTAGAAATAACCCAAGGAGGTGTTCTCAAGTGTTTGAAAATTTTAATTATTTTTAATTAATTAATTAAACTAAATATTTATTTTCATTTAAAATTATATTAAACTTTAAATTTAAGTCCAATCAAGGGGTTTTTCATTTTCTTTGATTAAGGACTGAAATTTTGTCAATTTTGTATATTATATGCACTAATTTTAAATTAATTAAATAATAAACTTAATGATTTTTAAAGTTTGTGGATATTTTTCTAATGGCATAAGATGTCAATATGTTTAAATGGTTCAAGTTTCATGTCTATTGAATATATATTTGATTTTCTAAAATTAATCTAAATTTCCTAAGACATGTCCTTATTTTTGTCCTAAAGTGTCCTAGATCTAAGAGAGCCTTAATTATTTAAGTTTGCAAATTTAGGTTTCTAACAATTGAATAAACATAAATAGATCACACACACACACATGTTATTATCAAGTCCTAGATCTAAGAGAGCCTTAAACTAGGTAGATGTGCATCCTGCACATGAATATTTCAAGATAATAGGAAAATTTAGAAGATGAAAAATTGAAACTTAATTAACTATCAATCGATCCCCATTAATCCTATTCAAATAAGCTTAAACTATGTTTAAAATTTTAAGATCCTCACCCAAAGAACTCTAAGATTTAATATATATAATTTTAAAATTAAAATTTATATGAAAATATCAATTTTGATATTATTTGGACCAATATTTAACTAAATATTAATCAAATATTTAAAGTTTTAATGATTTAAAATATATAAATAATTTAAAATTCTTTTGATTAATGATTTAAAAAGTATGAAAATACTTTACTGATTTATGATAATCTTAAACAAATTTACTTGAAAATTGAAATTATTTGAATTTATCTTAATTAAATAAAAGTTAAATATCTAAAATTTAAATATTTAAAATTATTTAAAATATATAAAATACTTTAAAAATAATTTTAAATTAAATGATTTAAAATTCTAATAATTTTGTTATAAGATACTTAAAACATTGATTTAAGATAATTTTTATAATTTTTTGTATATCATAGTAAGTAAAAAAATTTAAAATTATGGAAAAAATTAATATTAAAAATAATTTTAAATTAGATTAGAATAATTTTTCAACATCCTCTAAGTATTTCAAATATTTTAAGATAATATTTCTAAAAAATCTAAAAATTATTTAGATTTATCTTAATTTAATATCAATTAAGTATCCAAATATTTCAAATCATTTAAAATATATAAAATATTTTGAAAATAATTTAAATTAAAATTAAAATACTTTAAATATTTAAAATTTTTTTATGAAATATTATTATTTATAGATTAAATTTGATTTTTATTTAATTTTATTAATTTTTCTCATAATTAATATATTTAAAATATTTAAAGATAAATAGTACTTAATATAATATTAAAATAATTTTGAAATGTTCCGTGCATATTTGAAAGTATTTAAAAATAATTTGTTTCTAAATTTTTTTAAAATATTTTGATTATTTTAAATTAAAAGTTAACTAAAATATCAAATATTTAATATTAAAATAATTCAAAATATATAATATATTTTAAATTAATTTTAATTTTAGATTAAAGGGTTTGAAAATCTAAGAATTTTAGTATATTTAATTAATTTTATATATTATTATATAATTTTTAATTATTTTGTAAAGTTTTTTAATTAAAAAAAGGGTTTAAAATTAATTTAAAAAACTGATTAAATCGAAATGGCGGTGGTGCAATCATAAAAAGGAAAACTAAAGTAGCAATAAGCGCTCGAAAACTTTTGTTATATGTGAATGAATTTCATCCATTAATAGGTCATAGCATGATAGTTGTCCATTCCTCCATCTAATGTGGTAATGAGTTTTTTATCCATTAACCTACACCTGGACTCGACCAAAATTACTTTTAAAAAATGGTTCAATGGTTTGATAATTTGGAGACTCATTTTAATCAACACTTTGATTAAATCAAGACTCACATAAATCAACATGATGCAAGATATCATCAGGATATGGGTTGGATCCGTGGTTAATTTGACATGGTCAATACAAATATAGCTATGATGAATAGCTATTTTTAATGTTCAATCAACCTTCTCCTCTAGATCAGGGCCCCTTCAAATTCTAGGTGTACTTCATTGTTTTTCTTTCTACTGAGCATTTGTGATTGATGTTATATTATGTTTTTCATCTATGACTGTCGTGGTTCTGTATGTTGATTGATTTTTGATGTGATGATGAAAAGTGTTGTTATGAGAGATATCATTTGAAATGAATGTATGTGATCTTTATAATATCAATGAAAAATGCCATGTTTTGGTGAAAAAGAAAAATGCCTTTTTCCTCCAAGGCCTTAGATGGTGATCCTTCTAATCTAATATGGTATCAATTTAGTTCTATTGTTCAAAAGATAATTAACACCATGAAATTCAACATAAATATACATTAAGTTATAATAAGTATTAAATTGATGTTTTCGCATGTAGGAAATACATTGAATTTAATAATAGAGATCTGGGTTAAGAAGTTAACTCTTATGAAATAAGAACCTCATAGAGTTGTGAGGAAGATCAATGATAATGTTCATGATGTAGGTCATTCTATGAATTTCTAAATCTCACCGATGTCCAATATGTAAGATTTAACATCATGTTGTTGGAATATACTATATATATACATTCTTTATATGGATAGTACTAACATGAAAGTTATTATTCAATCAACACCTTATCCAACCTATCACTTAAGCTCTCACCTTTAGAATAGATTTTGGATAAAAAGCTCATTGCCACATTAGATGGAGGGAACCAATGATTTTTGGTTTGGAATAGAAACCTCACACCTCTTGAGTGAGTCATTTTTATCAGTAGCAATAATTAACTTTTACAGAAGTGCTTGTATCTTCATATTCCAAACGAAAATCTTTCGAGATAATGAGAAGTTGGTGTAAAGAATCTCAATAATCATTCTCATCATCATCATAGAGTGTAGATCTTCATATTTAAGATTTCTTGTTGTATTTATTATTTCTTATATATATTCATAATCATTATGTTCTTAGGTCATTCTATGATAATGTATTTTGGGCCATTTATGTGTGGTGGGTCATGTGATATATATATATATATATATATATATATATATATATATATATATATATATATATATATATATATATATATATATATATATATATATATATATATATTGACATGAGCTTTGTGCTAGCCTAGTCATTCCATTGCCTTAGTTTAGCCCATTAAATTTTTAACCCCCTCTTAATCATCTATTCACCACCATCACAAATGTTTACCAACACATCACCATTTAATTTATCTTATCACTTAGTCATTCACTTGCCTAGCCACCCTACATCACTTGGTCAACCCCTCCCAATTTTCCTCTATCATACAATTAATTCAAAATCAAAGAAGTCATTATGTTGACTAAAATCTTAAGCGCTTAACATGTAATGGGGTTGTATTGAATAACAGTAATTACCAACCTCTTACAGCAACAAAACAACCCATATACATAGGAGAAGAAGAGGGAAAATGATCATAAATTACTCACTTAATTATGCCACCCAAATAGCTAATAAAAACATCTCATGTTAACCCATTTAAAGAGGAGTTAATGTACTTAGTATAGGAAACCAACAAGGTTAAAACCTAACAGCTAGTAGGAGAGAAAAAGAGGATAACATCATGAGGAAAAATAGCTAGCATAGAGAAAGCTAGTAGTAGGGAAAATGGGACTGCAGCATGGGAAATAATAACCATCATAGGGAAAACCAGCAGTAGAGAAAATGGGACAATAGAATAGAAGAACAGCCAGCATAAGGAAAGAGTTGGTTCAAGTCCAATAAGCAAAATAGGTCAAAATAAATACCTAATTAACCACCAATGAACTTAGATCAACACAAGTGGAAATCAAAGGAGTGAAACTTCCTAAAAACACCAAATCAAAGCATGATCATGGGTAGTTTTGCATTATAGGGCCATACAAAATAAACTTATATAACATCCAAAAATATAAGAAAAAAGATTGGTTGATGCAGCAACCTCTGGTTAGTGGATCAAAATTATGAATTAGTGGGCAATTCGTTGGTAATAATTATGTGGCAATGCAATCTTTATAATTTGATTTAAATTTCATCAGGACCCACATAATTTCACTCACCCACATCAACATCCCACCGTAGCCATTTGATCTTTGAAATGGATGGCTCAAATCAAGCTGGATGGTGATCTAAATCCTCAGTCACTAATACATGCTAAACCAAAATATAGAAAGTGTTGTGAATCTAATTTCAAGAATTTTAATTTTGATGATTAGAAAACATTTTTGATACTTCTGCTTCTCTACGACTGCCTTGCCTACTAACATTTTCGGTCCACAAGATCGAGTGCAACTCAAGCCAGCTTAAGATTGGGTATACTAGGTTTGAGTTAATTTGTAATCTTTTACCTTTTATTGAGTCAATTGTAAACAATGTGGTTCCTGATGCTAAGTAACCTTATACACACACACTTGGGGGAAAATTTTATGACTGTTTTTAGAGTTTACTATTTTTTGTCACATCATCCAGGATGATTCATGAATTGGCCTAGATTATCATTTAAAAAAAGAAACCCTAATTAGGGCATCCTAGTTAAGGTAACCATCATTAAGTACATCATCATGGATAATATTCATACCAGCAGGGATGATAGGCTTAAATCAGAAAGAATTAACTGCCAGATCTATTTAGGTATCTTTAATTTTTAATCATCATCCAGGACATTGTCCTAGACGATGTCCTTCACTTATAGCTAAATTAATCTAGTAATTAAGGAAAGAAATTTAGGTTTGATTGCTCAACCATATTGTCCTCGATGACCGCAGGATCAACCGGGATGATTAGTCAAAAACCTTAGTTTTTCCTTGACGACCAAATATCGACCAGCTTCCTTTCAGGGCAATATTCTGGATGACATTCTTTGATTAATACTAATCGTACATGATGATATATTATCATCCTAAATGATATGAATAAAAACCTTCTGATTGTCCCAAACTGTTTGGGCTGATTGAGTGAAATTTATGCTGATCATCCAGGATGATATTTATGTCATCCTGGATGATAAAGCCAATTTATTATAATTAAGAGATATTCCAAAGATCTTCTATATAAAAGAGTATGTTTTACCGCTTTCTTGACCTGAGAAAGCCTAGAGGAGAGGGAGAGAAAGAAAGAGAGAGAGAGAGAGAGAGAGAGAGAGAGAGAGAGAGAGGATCTTATGAGGGGGAGTTTGTGAGGGGTTTCACAAAGGTTGCTCTAAGAAAGGATCTAAGTCATCTTCTTTAATCATTATCCCTTATTCTTGGGGGTTAAAGAGAGGTCCACTCCAACAATCAATCAAGGTTCTCTGCCTGCTTCAGGAGGAAGCAAAAGGAGTTAGGTTCACTGCCTCACCGGTGTCGATGGAAAGGAGGTTTTGTAAAGGCTTCTCTACCTTGATGTAGGAGCAAAAGGAGAGTCACTGAGTTTAATGCAATACTTGAGGGCACCTCCGAGGAGTGGATGTAGGTCGAGTTGACCGAACCACTATAAATTTCAGTATTCTTTACTATTGCTTTTTTCATATTTAATTTCTGCACTTTAAATTTCTTTGTGGTGAATTTTGGTTTGGTTTGAGTTTGTGTTTCTGATTGAAAGATTTTTTAAAAAACCAATTCACCCCCCCCCCCCCCTCTTGGTTAGTTTGAGCTAGTTCATAAAGGCTTAACATCCCTAACGAATTTTCAAAAAGATGATATCTCTAATGTTAATCGAGATATCAATGGCCAATATTTTGTACAATTAAATTAAACTATGAATCAAACCCTATAATAAATAACTTGTTCGTTCTTTGAGAAAATAGAATCAAATTTCTTAAACTTTTATGCATAAATTAAGAACATGAACAAAAGTTTTGAGGATTTGTTTCAATTATTTTAGAAGTGCTTATTGAAAAGCTAATTAGTCATAAGTTTCCTAGGCTAGGTTTAGGGTTTATACCTAATCTGACTGTTAAATTTAAGGGATGTTTGTTCGAATGAGCTTATAGATTATACTCATACAACTTCCTTATTAAAATCATGGTCTGATGAGCTCTAGATCAAATGAATGAATCCTTGGACTGAGTTAGGGTCAAGGTGACTGAAATCTCATCTCTAATGAGGTTTGACCGACTAAATTTAGTTGAGGAAAAATGGAGGGGAATGTGTGTAGCATCATTAAAAATAAGAGAGGCTTAAGGGGGCTAGGATAGTGAGAGAGTATTAAGTGTAGAATGAGCTTATGTTTGGTGATTTTACCCTATACAGGTGACCCCAATTAGTTTTAACAGCTCAGATATATATTTTCTTGTGCACTAACATTTCAGGTCCACTGTGCACTATGAAAATTGATCAGCCCAAGACTAGGTAGAATAGGGTTAAGTTTCTAGAAGAGTATGTAATTTTTCTTTATCTTATTTCTTTATATCTTGAGTTAAATTATGTATATGGTGGATGCTAAACTTAGTGACCGTCCACACAAATGCAAGGGAGTGAGATAGTGAGAAAATTAGGAGCATAATTTTTTGAACTAATCATATTGTATGATGTATATCATACTAAATGATAAGTTATTCAAAAAATCTTTAAAATGGCTTATTATGATAATTAAAGTCATTTAAACAAATCATATTGTACAAAATATATCGTACAAGACAATTAGTTAAAATTAAGATCTTAGTCGACAATCACAATTTAAGGAATATTTTAACATTTTAAATTATGTACTAATCACACCATATGATAGGTATCATATAGTACAATATAATTAAATTTTGCCTAAATTAATCTTATAATTAGGAAAAAATTTTGGATTAATTTATCTAGTAAAATTGTACAGGATAATTAGACCCAATCGTGTTATATGACCCGATCTTTATAAGGGATGATATTTTATCTTCGGCAATAATATGGGATTATAATCCAAGTTGTTTGAACTAATCATTCTAGATAAAGCTCAAATCATACTACATAATTAATTCAAGTTATTGAACTGATCATACAATGCCTTATTCTTCAACAATTTTAACAAGGTTATTAAAACTAATTGTACCATATGATCTTGTATCATGTTGCACAATCAGAATCATCAAAATTAAATTTTAGGGCCTTTTATGAGGCCTTATATTTAAGCTCTCTAATTAGACTTGCCTCAAGTCTTTTGGCTGCTATGTGTTATGGAAAGAGAGCATGGATAAGAAATCTAAGAGAGCTTTGGGGAGAATGAAGAGAGATCTTGTATGTGAGAGAGAAGTAGTGTGGGGGCTTCACACAATTGCTCTGAGAATGTGTGTATCCATGTTTCATCACTATGAGGGTGAAAAGGATGTTATAGTTCTTTCCATCACCAGGAGGGTGAGAAAGGAGGTCAAGGTTCTTCGTCATCATCAGGAGGGTGAGAAAAAAGGTTAAGGTCTGCTAACTAACTGGGTTTGTTAAAAGATTACAAGGGCTTCTCCGCCTTGTTGTGGACGATAAAGGAGAGACGCTAAAGTTTAGTGCATCACTCGGAGAGGAGGAATCAGGGGAGTGGGAGTAGGTTATTGTTTGACCGAACCACTATAAAATTTATGGTGTGTTCTTTTTGTATTTCATTTTTCCCACTTTTCTTTTTTGGATTTTATGTTTGTGATAATTACTTGTTAAAAATTTTTTATTGATGATTGATTGTATTGATTAGAATATCATCATTATGTTTGTAACTTTGATAAAATTATTTGCTTTTGCTTTTGGTGATAAGAGCTATTATTTTTAAGTTGTTAAAAATCCCAAAATCAAAAGTAATTTTGTATTTCCTAGTAGGATTAATAAAACTACCAATTGACCCCCATCATGGTGTGTTAGGGATAGCTCACTTAGGCTTAACATGCTACATCAAACTTTTATTTGCTATCAGAGGAGTTCTCATAAATAGTGTTTTTGAAAACCTATAAAAAAAGATCCATTACACATTTTAGAAATAGGAATATCGTGGAAGGCTACTCTATACCTCAACCACCTTTATTTGATAATATACCATTTAATTTTGGAAAATTTGAATGTCTACTTTCTAGTAATCCATTGATTTTTACTTTAGTGCAAGAGGGTTATATAGCACCCTTTTGTTTTTTTAATGGCATAAAAACTAAGGTACTATTTAATGAATAGAGAAATGAGGATAAGGACTTAGCCCAACTAAATGCAAGGTGTTTAAATTATTTTTTTGAGCTCTTAAGTCTAAAGATTGCATAATAGTCATTACCTATACCATTAGTAAGGACATTTGGGATAAACTGTGAATTACGTACAAAGGAATCAGTGAGGTCAAAAAATCTAGGTTAAACATTCTGTTGCGTGATTATAAACTATGTCAGATGAAACCTAATGAAACCATCTCAGACATGTACACTAGGTTTACATAAATTGTGATATCTCTACTAGCTTTAGGAAGAGATCTTTCAAATTGTGAGAAAGTGAAAAAAATTCTTTGATGTTAACCATATAATTATGATGCAAAGGTTATAACTTTTTGTTACTAAGGATCTTAACATTTATTCTATATTTAACTTATTAGGGTCACTTATTACAAATGAGTATGGTGTGAGTCAGATATTACAAGATGCAACAGACAAAAGAAAGGATAAAGTGGTGGCATTGAAAGAAAAATAAATCAGAAAAAGATAACTCTGTAGCTGAGAAGAAGATGATATAGCGCTGATGACTCGATAATTTAAAAACTTTCTAAGAAGAAAATAAAAGCATCATCGGTAATGTAACAAATGTAAACCAAATAAGAATTTTAAAGCATTATCTGATATAATTTATTTTGAATGGAGAAAACTTGGCCACTTAAGGACGGATTACCCAACCTAAAAGCTCACTCGATTAAGTAGAAGGGTAAAGAGAAGGCAAAGTTTAAAAAGTTGAAGCAACAAACACAGAAGGCATTTTGGAAAGATTCCACTTCATATTCATTAGAAATAGAAATGGAAGTGGAGGTAAGTAATATATGCCTTAGGGAAGATAATATTTTTGATAATTCCGATCAAGAGAAGGTATGTGAGCTTTCATAAAATGAATTATTTGAAGTTTTTAAAAGATTCACAATTCATATATAAAGCATAAGAAAATGTATGCTAGTTTGAATTCTAATTTCTCATGTTTGCAAAAAGTGCATGATAGCCATCAAGTCATAAGGTGGAACCCAAACACAGTTCGTTTCCTAAATCAAATGTTTGATTGACTTTGTAGGAGTGCTCTTATAAAAGGCTTAGTGAGAGCATGTGATACTTGGAAAGTGGATGCTCATGGCACATGACTGGAGAAATATATATACTCTATTTCATAATATCTTACTCTACCCTTATCTTGAAGCCTTCAGCAATCTGAACTAGTAAATAAATTCCCTGAAATGTTAGTACACATAAAAAAAACAAAATATCCAATTCATGCTTGGAGAAACAATAAAATTATCATAACAAAAATAATTTTCTATCATTAAAAAAATCACTTTCCATAATATTGAATTTCTATAAAAATTTTAAACTCAAGTTTTAAATCAAAGAACAATTAAGAAAAGATAAGTTGACCAGATTCTATGTTCATTGTGGAAATCAGAAATATCAAATAGAATAATTATCGCAAAAATAAATGACAAAACAAAATTTAAAAAATTTTCAAATTCAATAGTTAAAATTATATGTTAATTCATGGATTTTTCTAAGAATTATAGATATAAAAGAAAGAACTAAATGTAGTGTGGGCTCATTTTAGGCCTCTTTATCAACTAATATTGTAAACATTGCGCGTTTTTTTGATTGGGCTCTTTTGTGCCTCTTTTTAAATTTGGCACACTCTGTGCATCTTTTTTTTGTTGGGTTCATTTGTGCCTTTTTTCAAATTTGGCACACTTTGTGTATCTTCTAACATTTTATTCTTTTGATAACCTAAATCAGCAAGTCTTAGCTTGTGTGATTATCTTTCAAATAAAAGAAATAAAACTTTCTCGTATAAGGAAGTTTAAACCGCAAAAATAAAATCCAATAGATAACAATAAAATCAAAACTTTGAACAAGAAAATAAAAGAGTATTAATTCATATTTTTTATAGCAATTATAACTATAAGATAAAAGTCATTTAGATTAAAAATAATCTCTTTATCTAAATACAATTTTAATTTAATTTAAGGGTTGAGAAAAAAATAAGGAAATAATATTAGAATGCAAATAATTTTTAATCCTTTAAATCAACATTTTGGATTAGTCAATAATAACTCACAAACAATTTGAGATGGAACACAAATTTTAAGAAGAACAAATCACTCTTTTTTGTATATAGAACATAGTCAAACTAGAACACAAAGGAAAAAAGATCATAAAGAAAATACAATAATTTTAAAACAAAATATCTAAATTTAACTTCATAAATAAAAAACTTCAAACAGACTAAAACATAAGAAGAACAAAATAAGTACAACAAATACACTAATAGATTGGTGGATCTTGATCTGGAGGAGGTTGTGGAGGACTAAACTGAGTAAAGTAGCTATTGATGGTAGTTACTTGAGTATTATTGAAATCAACTTATCCTCTCACCAAGCCCATATCTTCATTAAATCTAAAATCCTACTGATCCAAGCAAGTCTCAATTTGTTCAAAACATTGATCAAAACGAGACTCAAGTCTATCAAATCTCTAGATCATTTTTTGATAGAAATAATGCTCTAATCTTGGAGCAGGACCAAGTGTAGGTGCTAGAGTAGGGGCCTCTTCTTCTCCAATTTCCTCTCCTTCTCCCACTTGATCTTGATGAAATAAAACAAAATAAAAGGCATCAGTGAAATAGATGTGTAGATTATTTGGGGGATTGAGATGAATAAGATTGTACTTCTTCTCCAAAATGTATTCAACCAAGTGTCCTAAAGCCATATTCTTCTTCCTTCTAGTGGAAATGAGTTTAATGTTAGTAACATTATTGATGTAGTTTAGAATTAACTAGGCTTCATCAGTAGGTGTGTTGGACATTATCAAAAAGTGTAACAATAGAGAGCAAAGGGGTGATATTTATTTGATCACCAGCTTTAGGAATAATTGATGTTCTTAAGACATGTTGAATAATCCCAGCATTTTGATTCAGTTGGGAATAAGAGGAAAATGTTGGATTGAAGGTATACCCCTATGAGTTTGTTTGACTTCAAACCAATCAAAATCACTTCTAGATATCATGGAATGTGCCCTAACTCTTTCAGTTCTAAGGTGCAAAAATGTTCTTTTCCTTAGTAATCTCAACTCTTTGATGGAAAACATAGGATGACATTATCATATTATTTTCTCTCATTCTCAAATTTGCAAGAAAGTAATATAAGGTGTTAGAATGAAATGCATAAATTAGGGTGAGAATGAAGGAAAATTGGGTAGAATCAATGAGAGGCATGATTAAAATTTTTATGTCTTCTTTAATAAGAAGATGAGAAGGAGTAATTTTGTCTTGAACAAACCTATCATAAGCCTATTCATTTTCTTTTGAGAGAAAGTTGTCATCTTATTTGGTACGAGAGTATATTCCCTTGGTCTGACAAACTCTCTTACTTCTGCTAGCCATTTGAGAAGACTTGAACATGAGGATTGAAAATGGAAAGGATTGTGAACAAATTCAAAGAAAGTCTTCCAATTTAAATAAAATGAATAATTTTGTACAGTATGAAACTAGGTTCATATGTATGATTGGGAAGCTTGTACAGATGAACAAAAACTGTCAAGAATAGTTTTTGCAACAAAATAACTTTTCCTATAGTTTCCTTTTCGAGGAATTATTTCATATGACCTTTGACCAATCTGATCGTACATACAAACAGGTGTTCGTTTGGTATGATTGACTAATAAATATTGTACCAGATGGTTGAGTTCATCTTCATGCAAATTAATAACTAGATCATACATACGAATAGGTGTTTGTACAGATAATGTTTAAATATAATTATTCTTGGAAAGCCTGCCAAGTTTGTATAGAAAAATAATTGATGATTCATATGTACGATGATGTGTTCATAGTGTACGAACACCTTATGAGATCAAATTTTTCCATCTATTAAACTCTGAGATGAAATCATGTAAATTCTATATAATTCATACAGTACGAATGGAAAAGAAATTTACTAGATTTTCACATGATCACTAAGTACTTTTTGTAAAACAAATCAAATAAGATCCATAACACACTAAAAATTAAAAACAATAAAATAATAAATTGAAAACATAAAATAAGATACATCAACCAAAACAAACTATAAAAAAGAACAAAAACATAATCATAAACACAAAGGAATTACACCAAAAACACAGTTTGTAAAATTACAATTATTAGGCATGAATATCTATAACACCCAATCTAGTTCTTTAGGTACTGAATGTTTCAAAAATTAGAGGTTTTATGAAAAATATTTGCAAGTTGATTTTTAGTTGCTATATGATGTAGCTCAATTTCTCCTTTTGTGACATGGTCCATAATAAAATGAAGACTTATGTCTATATACTTAGTCCTGGAGTGTTGAATTGGATTTTTTGAACTACAAAAGGCACTTATATTATCAAATAAAATTAGAATAATATCAATTAAAAACATAAATCCATAAGTTTTTGTTTTAACCATAGAACCAATACCACACAACTTCCTAAGGCTATATATTATACTTCAGCAATAGAAAGGGCTATTAAATTCTATTTTCTATTTGACCAGGAAATTAAAGAGTTTTTAATAAATTGGCAATTTATAGAAGTTCTTTTTTGATTAAACTTACATCTTATAAAATCTGAATCAGAATATCTAATGATATCAATGAAAGTGTTATTTCTAGGATACCAAATCCCTATGTTTTGAGTTCCCAAAAGTTATCTCAGAATTCTTTTAACAACAATCAAATAGGATTCTTTTGGAACAGCTTGAAATCTAGCATATAGATAAACACTAAATATGATATCACATATGTTATCTGACAAATAAAGTATTGACCCAATTATCCCTCTAATTTTCATTTAATCAATATATTTATCTTTAGAATCCTTATCTAATTGAACTAAGGAACTCATTGGTGTTCTTATTAATTTAGAATTTTCCATTTTGTAATTCTTAAGAATATCCTTATCGTATTTTGATTGAGTAAGAAATATTTCATCCTCTTTCTATTTTATGCTAAAAATAAGAAAGTAACTTAAGCCTCCCATCAAGCTTATTTTAAATTCATTACTCATTATTTTTAAAAACTCATCACAAAGTTTTTATTAGTGGATCTAAATAAGATATCATTAATATATATTTGAACAATGAGAATGTAATCTCTTACTCTTTTCAAGATGAGAGTGATGTCCATGCTCCCTTTAATAAAGGATCTTTCTAATAGGAATGTACTTAGCCTTTCATAGTATACCCTAGGTACCTATTTTAATCCATATAATACATTTTTCAATTTAAACATATGATTATAAAATTATAAATTTTCAAACATGGAGTTTGCTCAACATAAACATCTTCATTTATCACCCCTTTAAGAAAAGCACTCTTAACATCCATTTGAAAAAGTTTAAATCATTTAAAATAGACAAAGGCTAGAATTACCATAATTGCTTTAAGTCTAACAACATGGGTAAAAGTCTCCTCAAAATCAATTCCTTTTATTTTATTGTACCCCTTAGCCACTAATCTTGCTTTATTTCAAACCACTACACCTGAATCATTCATATTATTTTTGAAAACCTACTTAGTTTTAACAACACTTTGATTTTTAGGTCTTTCTACTAATTCCCAAACATCATTTCTAACAAATTAATTCAACTCTTCCTTTATGGCTAGAATGAAAACTTCATCAGAAAGTACTTGATTTACATCAGTGGGTTGAATCATCAAAATAATTGCTATGTGGTTTACTTCTTTGTTAAGTCCATGCCTAGTTCTAACTTCTTCACTCAGGCCTCCTAAAATCTATTCTTTAAGATAATTTTTTAAATATTATTATTCTCTAGGAAATGTATTTTCTATTCCAACCTTTTCTTCAAGATTTTTAATTTTAATTCCTTGGGTAATCTCTTCAACATGTTCTTCTTCCAACCTAGACTCCCCAGAAACATCATATTCATCAAAAACTATATGTATGGTCTCCTCTACAACCAATGTTCTTTTATTAAAAACACTATAGGATTTGCCAACACTCAAATATCCTAGAAAAATTCCATCATCAAATTTAGGATCAAATTTTCTTAAAAGGCTTTTACCATTATTATGAATGAACACTTTACATCTAAAGGCACGTAGATGTGATAGGTTAGGTTTCCTACCTTTAAGAAGCTCATAGGGTATCTTATTCAATTTAGAACTTATGTTCACCCTATTCAGAACATACGAAATCTATATTAACTGCTTTAGTCCAAAAATATTTAGGAAGTGAATATTTAGCTAACATGGCTCCAACAGCATTTACCAAGGTTCTATTCTTTCCTTTAATAACTCCATTATGTTGTGGGGTTCTAGGAGCTAAAAAATTGTAATTTATTCCTTACTCTTTATAAAAGACTTCAATTTTTTTTTTTAAATTCTCCACCATGATCACTATGAATTATAAGATTTTTACAACCTATCTTCCTCTGAATCCATATAGAGAAATTTTAAAACTCATCAAATGATTCACTTTTATGTGATAAGAATCTAATCCAAGTTCTTATGTAATCATCAACAATTACATACCCAAAAATTTTCCCTCCTAGACTTACGATGTTGACAGGTCCAAATAAATCCACTAAAGGACTTCTAAGGGTTTTTTAGTACTAAGAATTTTAATAAAATGAATGGAGGACTTGACTTGTTTCCCTAATTAACTTGCATCATAAAGATGATCCTTAGTGAAATCTAATTTGGGTATGCCTCTTACCAATTCCTTTTGGGTAATCTTATTAAGATTTGTTATGCTTGCATGATAAAGTCTTTTATGCCATAACCAAGTATTGTCCTCATTTTAATATGAGGTCACTAGAACTAATCAAGATCCCAAATCTACCAAGACCTAGACCCTAGTCAAGATTGGTTGACCAAGTTGACCCTTTTAACCAAAATATCCCTAAGAGGTTTGAATACTCATTTCAAACCAAATTGCTTGAGACCACTTCTAGAAAATTTCAAATATCAAACTAAATATATTGGATCCAAACCCAGCCTTGGGTCAACCTTATTGACCACGTTAACCTAGGTTGACCAAATAAGCCCTGTAAAGTCCAAATAGTCATTTTGATTGAATTGACTTTACTAGAACTTGGGACCACCTCCATTGGCCTCCCAATGTTATTTCAAACATGTTATGCCCAAACCCAAGTTTTGGGTCAACTTGGTTGGCCAAGTCATCCAATGTTGACCTAAATGTCTCTTAAAACTACCCAACCCTTTTCAAACCTTAGATCAACTTCTAACTATGGCCTAAATATTTTCTAATTATGGGCCAATCAAGTCAAAGCTATTGAGATAGTTGCTATTTAATTCTTGCTTATTCATATTCTTGCAAATTATATGTTTTTGATGATTCCAAATATTATTGCTTTGATTATTATTTCTCCTAACCCTAAACAGGAGTTCTAATCTTTTTGTTATTTTTGAAATTTGATAACAAAAACTTAAACAAATTTTCTTTCACAAATTTCACCACGCAATAATTATGTATTACTCTTGTGTGTACTAATATTTTAGGAAAATCAAACTTTGGATTATTGAAGACTTCAAATCAAGATTAGTTTAGAATTTATTGTAATTGAAGTATGTATTTTTCATTTTCTCGAGTTTGAGAGACTGTGATTGTAATTGAGTAAATGAGTACACATACACACCAAGGGAGAGTTTATAACTCACAATTTTTAAACTAATTATACTGTATGAATGAACTTCGTATGGGATGATTTATTCAGTTATTTTCCCGATGAGCAATCAAACGAATAAAATAAAAAAAAAATTTAAGTATGGATCATAATGTATGAACACAGTTTGTATATGCCTTCTAGAGTACGAAATGGATGGGTCCTCTTCCGCTCAAAAATATTTTTTCTAAGTATGGTTCAAACTGTATGAACCTAGTTCATATATGCCTTCTAGAGTATGAAATGGACGGGTAGAATTTCGCTCAAAAATATTTTTCCTAGTATAGATCGTACTATACGAACCTAGTTCATACATGCCTTCTAGAGTACAAAATGGATGAGTCCCTGTTCGCACAAAAAATATTTTTTTTCTAAGTATGGATTGTAATATACAAAACCAATTCGGACATGCCTTCTAGAGTATGAAATGGAGAGGTCCACTTTCACTCAAAAATATTTTTTCTATGGATCATCATGTACGATCACCATTTGTATATGTCTTCCAGAGTATGAATTTGTGCGATTCCTTCTCATCCCGACATTTTGTCCTGACAAATGTGAAAATTTTGTAACTATTCATACCAGATGCACCGATTTTGTACCAGGAAATGATGGTGTACGAACTGATTCGTATCAATTCACAACATGTTTGTACATAATAGTTTTTGAAATGTTCGTATGTATGAATGTTGATCGTACTGTATGATCATGTACATTTAAAATGGAAAATTTTAATTTTTTGGATGTTTTTTCGTGTCTTTAGTATAAAAGGTACACTAAAACTAACATGAAAAAGTCTTATCTTCATGATTTTTAAGGGCATTTAAAAGAGAGAGTGTGAGAGAGTGTTTGAGAGAGATTTCTTATATGTGGAGTGTGAAGAGTTCACAAGGTTATTCAAAGGTAAGGATCTCTTTGTAATTTTGGCTATCACTCTTCCTCTTATCTTTCTAGATTGCTCATGAGAAGATCTTTAAAAAAGAAACGATTCTCTACCGAAACTTGGAAAGTTTTAATAGATGATGTTTCTCTGCCAACACTTGGAGGGTGTAAACTGACGACGATTCTTTGCTGACACTTAGAGAGTGTGAAAGGATGATTGTTCTCTTCCGACATTTGGAGAGTGTCAAAGGATGATGGTTCTCTACTATAATGGGGATTGGTAGAAGAGATGTTTTATAAAGGCTTCTCTGCCTTGATGTGGGGGAAAAAAGAGAGACACTTTGGTAATAGTGCAATACATGAAGAGAGAGTCTTCAGGGAGTGGATGTAGGCTGTGTTTGACCCAACAACTATAAATCTTTATGTCTTTTAAATTTCCGCATTTTATTTACTACAAGTTATATTTTGTGGTTGAAAATTTCTTTTTTAAAATCTTAATTAACTTGCTAATTGATTCAAATGTTTTAAAATTTTAAATCCAAGAGAGACTTTTAAAATTACCAAGTCACCCCCCCCCCCCCCTTCTTGGTTAGCCTTGGGACAATAGCTTAGGCTCAACAACCTAATCAAGTTTTAACAAGTGGTATCATAGCTTTGTTTCAAAACCATAAGCTTAGAGTACTTTTTGAAAAATGAGAATGGCTACTTTTGAAAACCAAAACACACCATAAGGTTACTCAATCACTAGGCCTCCTTATTTAACAATATCTCTTTTGATTTTTAGAAAACACACATGTCTATATTTTTGCAATCACTTTATTATTGCATGTGGATCCTAGTTCAAGAAGGGTATACTAGGCCAACTAGATTAGTTGGTGGAATTAGAGTTAAAATATCCTTTACTAACTAGACTATAGAAGAATGTTACTTAGAACAACTAAATACAAATATTTAAATAGTATTTTTTGTACACTTAAATCAGAAGATTACATGTAGGTTTTTACTTGTAAAAGTGAAAAGGACATATGGGATAGACTTTATGTTACTTACAAAGGAACTAATGAAGTAAAGCAATCTAGATTTAACATCTTATTAAATGACTATGAATTATTTGATATGAAACCCAATGAATCTATTTATGACATGTACATAAGAATTACTCAAATAGTCACTTCTTTGCACGTATTAGGTAGGGAACTAACGAATGCTAAAATGGTTAATGAAATTCTTCATTATTTAACTACTTCTTATAATGCAAAAAATACTTCTATTATTGAGTTTAAAGATTTAAATGTTTACTCCATTAATAATGTTCTTGGTTCACTAATTGGTTACAAATAAGGAGTGAAACAAAGGAAGATTGATGTTGGTGAATAGAGAAAAAAGAAGAACATTACACTAAAAGTGGAGAAGTCGGAGAGTGATTTGTCATAACCTGAGGATGACGATTACATTGCCTTAATGACTAGGCAACTTAGAAGTTTTCTTAAAAGGAAGGTAAGAAAACCTGGATACGCCAACAATGAAATAGAGGTAAGTTTAATAATAATGTTAAGGTTTCTAATGATTTTATTTGCTATGAATGCAGTAAACCTGGATATATTAAATCAAATTGCCCAAATCTAAAAGCCATTCCTAGCAAGGAGAAGGAAGAAGAGAAAACAAATGTGAAGAAGGGTAAGAAGAGAATTCAGAGAGCTTTTTGGGCAGACTCAGCTACACATTCATCAGAAATAGAAAAGGAGGATGCCACCAATTTATGCTTAATGGATAATAATCTTGATTAGTTAGATCAAAAAGAGATATGTGACTTAACCTATGTTGAATTAATAGAAGTTTTTCAAAGAATTTATGATACATATAGAAAACTTAAGAAAATGTGTACTAGTCTGAACCTAGAAATACAAGAATTGCAGAAAGAAATTGAAATTCTTAGGAGAGATTATGCACTGATAGATAATAACCATATGAGCTTACTTGATGAATTTGATTGCTTGGATAAAAAGAATGATCTTTTAAAATCATCCTATGCTCAATTGGAAAAAGAATTCAAGGATTTTAAGGATGAATCAAAGAGGAGAGAGCATTATTTGAATTATAGTAAGAATGTGTTAACAAATTTAAACACATTTCATAAATTGAAAGTAAAATTTCTTAAAGAAAATAGGAAACCCCTAACACTTGAAGATTTTACGAATCCTATTTTGAGATCCAAAATTTTAGAACCTAGTAAGAGATAGAGTAATTATATAAGATTGCTCAAACTCCATTTCCTGGAGTTAAATATTTTTCTTATGAGATGATTGGATATATTGCACACACTTATACCTTACATAGAAAAACTCATTTAGTGTGGAGACCAAAGATGCATAAACCTAATCATATCATGCATGCATCTAGTTTTATTTTTTCAAAAAGATAACCTAAACTTGTTTGGGTTTCCAAGTCTAAAATTTGATTATTTTGTAGGCACGCTCTCATACAAGGCCTCGGGAGAGTATTCAGTACATGGACAATAGTTGCTCAAATAATATAACCAAAGACAGTAAGCAATTTATATCACTGGAAGATAGAAGTGGAGGCAATGTTACACTTGGAGATAATACCACTAAGAAAGTATTTGGATCTGGTATAATCAAAAACTTGCAAAAAATTTTTCATAGAAAATGTATTGCTTGTAAAAGGCTTAAAGCATAATTTGTTAAAAATAATCTATCTATATAATAAAGGGTATTGTGTAAATATTTTTTCCACTAACTGCATATTAAGCCTAAATAGAAATGATGTTTAGCATGGAATTAGGGTAAACAATATGTATATACTAGATTTGAATTGTATTAAAACTCCCAATACTTTTTGTTTGAAAACTATTTCTAATGATTCATAGTTATGGTATAGAAGACTCTGTCATGCTAGCATGAAAAAACCTATGGAAAATTATCCAAAAGGATTTGGTTAGAGGTATACCAAAACTAGACTTTACTAAGGATCACGTTTGCGATGCATGTCAATTAGGAAAATATGTGAAGTCCTCTTTTCAGTCCAATAAGGATTTTAGAACTAATAAACCTTTGGATATTATTCATATGGATCTTTTTGGACCAATTAGCACTGTTAGTCTAGGATGGAAGGTATACGTATTTCTAATTGTAGATGATTTCTCATGATTCATGTGGGTTAAATTTTTATTTCATAAAAGTGAGTCTTTTGAGGAATTTAGAGATTTCTCAACTTGGATTCAAAGAAAATTAGGGTGTCATATTTCAATCATTCAAAGTGATCATGGCGGTGAATTTAAAAATGAAACATTTAAAGATTTTTTTAAAGAAAAAGGGATTAATCATAACTTTTCTGCACCTAAAACCCTTCAACAGAAAGGGGTAGTAAAAAAAAAGAATATAATATTATTTGAAGCTACTAGAGACATGATGGAAGAATATTAATTTTCTAAATATTTTTTGGCTGAAGCAATCTGTACTGTATGTTATGTTCTAAATAAGGGGAATATTAGGTTGAAATTGAACAAAACACCCTATGAGCTTCTTAAGGAGAGAACACCTAATTTGTCATTTTTGTATGTTTTTGGATGTAAGGTGTTCATTCATAATAATAGAAAATCTACCATAGGAAAATTTGATCCAAAATCAAATGAAGGAGTTTTTCTTGGATACTCTAGTGTTGGAAAATCTTATAAAGTATTTAACAAAAGAACTTTTAGTAGTTGAGAAGATCACACATGTTGTATTTGATGAATTTGGAAGTTTGGAAGAGCCAAATTTGGAAGAGGATGAAATAGAAAATAACTTTCAAAAGATTGAGAAGATTGGATTGGAAGAAAAATTAGAGATAGAAAACCCTTTACCTAGAGATTTGAAATTTTCTAAAGACCACCCTAAGAAATTGATTTTTGTTGAACCTAGTGAGGATGTCAGGACTAGAAATGGACTTATCAAAGAAGTTAATCATTTTATTTTTATTTCAATAATAGAACACACAAATATAAATCAAGCACTTTTGGATGAATTTTGACAATGCAAGAAGAATTAAATCAATTTGTAAAGAATAATGTTTGGGAATTAATTGCAATACCGAAGAATCAAAGTATAGTTGGAACTAAGTGGGTATTTAAAAATAAGATGAATGACTCAGGAGTGATTGTTAGAAAGAAGGTTAGATTGGTGGCTAAGGGGTATAATCAAATTGAAGGAATTGATTTTGAGGAGACTTTTGGTCCTGTAACGAGACTTAAAGCAATAAGGATTTTATTAGATTTTACCTATTTTAGAGGATTCAAGTTGTATCAAATGGATGTTAATGGTACCTTTTTAAATGGTGTGATATAAGAGGATGTTTATATTGAATAACCTCCATGTTTTAAAAATTCAAAATACCTAAATTATATTTTTAAATTAAAAAAGGAATTATATGGATTGAAATATGCACCTAGGGCTTGGTATGAGAGGTTGGGCACTTTCTTACTTGAGAGATCTTTTAAAAAATGAAGTGTGGACACCACTCTCTTTTTGAAGAAATTGGGAGACGATATACTCGTTGTACAAATTTATGTTGATGATATCATCTTTGGATCTACAAATAAAAATTTTTGTGATGATTTTTCTAAAATAATGAGTAGTGAATTTGAGATGAGCCTAATGGGAGATCATAGTTACTTTTTAGGTTTTAGCATTTAGTAAATTGAGGAAGAAACATTTCTTAGTCAGTCAAAGTATGTTAAGGATATCCTCAAAAAGTATGAAATGGGCAATGTTAAACCTGTTAATACACCTATGAGTTCCTCAGTTCAGTTGGACAAGGACCCTAAGGGAAAATTTATTGATCAAAAGAAATTTAGAGGAATTATTGAATCTTTACTTTACTTGACTGCTAGCAGACCCGATATTATGTTTAGTGTTTATTTGTGTGCTAGATTTTAATCAGATCCAAAAGAAACCTATTAAATAGCAGTAAAAAGGATTTTGAGATATCTCTTAAAAACTTAGAACTTAGGGATTTGGTATCCTAAATTTTACTCTTCATTTAAAATAATTAGATATTCAGAATCAAACTTTGTAGGTTGTAGGGTTGATCGAAAGAGTACATCTGGAACTTATCAATTAACAGGAAATTCTTTAATTTCTTGGTCCAATAGAAAATAGAATTCTATAGTCCTATCTACTATAAAAGCTAAATACATTGCCTTAGGAAGTTATGTAACAAGTTCTTTGGTTGAAACAACAGTTGATTGATTTAAAATTTTTAATATGCACAATTCCAATTTATGTGATAACATTAGTGCCATTTGCATTTCACAAAATCTTATTCAACATTCTAAAACCAAATATATAGACATAAGGCATCATTTCATTAGGGATCATATATCCAATAAAGAAATTGAATTGAACCATATTTCTACTAAAAATCAACATGCAAGTATTTTTACAAAACCACTAGCTTTTGATACTTTTAGAACATTAAGAATAAGACTAGGTGTGATCGTTCTTAATGCTTAAACAAAATCTTCTACAAACTTGATATGTTTTTATGTATTTTTTCAGGTTTTTTGATTGTTTGTGTTTTATTTTTTGTGTGTATGTTTCTATTTTTTTCTTTTTATATATTTTGTGTGTTTTAAACATGATTTCACATCTAAATTCCTATTTTTGAATGATCATGTGATTTTTCTAAGAGTTATTCATATCGTATGAAAGTCATTTTGTCATGTACGAATTCAGTAGCATGTCAATCATTTTTTTAGACTAAATGCATAAAGTTTTATTTTTCCAATACATGTCATACTATATGATATTTATATCATCCTGAATAATTTGTATTACTTCATTTGTACGCACATAGGCAATTATAAGGACACAATCAGTTATTATAATTGATCATACATACAAACTATTTTTTCATATATATGAACGACGTGTCTTTTAGTTGGGGGATAAACCTAACCATTTTTAAAATGATCTTAAATAACCGTTTATCCCGGACGAACACCTGTTTGTCTGTACGATTATTTACTCAAAAAGCCTATACGAAGGACACTTCGTAACTTGTGTGATTACAAAAAGTCATTTCATTTTGAACATATTTGTTCGTACATACAACATTACTTTTTTCATGTATGAACCATCTATTATACTATACAAATCCTTTTTTGTACGTACGAATGGTCATTTTTCTTTATATAAGAAGGCTTTAGAATTCATTTTCATTCACTTCAATAGCCTCTTTTAATCCTCCACTACTTAGTAATGGCCAGTTGTAGCAAGCGTGGTAGAGTCACTAAGAGATCGTCTTCCAGGAGTGGAGACAAAAACTTTTTATCTAGAGAAAATGAGGATTCTTTCCTTAGTTTGTCTCTACTAAAATTACTCCTTCTAAACTCTTACTCTAAGAAGACATTCACTTTTAAGTAATGCCTCTTTTCACCACCACTCAATTTGCCTTCATCTTGACTTTGATTCATGCCTACAACAAAGAAACCTTTCACTATTTTCTAGCACATATATTTTTTAGTTCTGATGAGAGTAGGATAAAATCTTATGTCCTAAAGAAAAAGGTAGAAATCACTAAGAAAGATTTGGGAACCTTTCTTCATTTAAGAACTCAAGGAATTAGAGTATACATATTGACCTCTAAATCTAATTTTGACTAGTCCAAAATAAACAAAGTTTCTAGAGGGGTTGCTCAAGTAAGTCATTTACCTATGGTATATACCTTACACCAAAATGCAAGGATCATTCAGCATGTCCTTAGAACTTTAATAATTCCTAAGATTTGTGATCACATTAACATTACTCCTCTATTATCTACTATTACATATCTTATCATGACTGGATAACCAATAGATCAAACCCAACTTATTCTTGATTATAATCAAGGCATTTTTAAAATTGGGCATGCATCTCATAAGAGGAAGAACAATATCTCTTTAGGACATCTAGTGACCTATATCTTAGAGAAGAAGTATAATCTTATTCATCTCGAGCCTCAACTTGAAATGTCTATCTACTTCACTAATGCTTTATTTCAAGCACTTTTTGGGAAAGATGATAAAACAAGTGAGGATGCTAAAGGAGAAGGGGAAGCACCAACACCAGCACCTACACCTGCTCAAGGATCTAACTTTCAAGAGATGATCCAGCTTTGATCTATTAGAGAGTCATTTTTATTAATGTTTTGATCAAATTTAGACTCACCTTAAACAATAGGATGCATAACACCAGCACGACATGGGTTGGATTTGAGGAAAGTTTAAATCTGTGAATACTAATATAGCTATGATGAATAGCTATTTTCTATCTTCTACCAGCCTCCTCCCCTAGAACAGGGCCCTTCAGAGTTCTAGATGTACTTCTTATGTATTTTCCTTGCTAATGTTTTGAGATATGTTGATCTTAGTGATGTTTTTTATGCTTGTATACTTATCTTTGTTTAGCTTTTTTGTTGATGTTTTGTTGTCCTTGTGTTATGATTTGATATCAATTTTGCTTCAATATATTTTATTTTTAAATTGATATCAATAAAATAAGTCTTGTTTTCGTTAGTTTATTTTATTCGTTGTGTAAAATGTTAGTTTTCCTATATGTAAATCCTATCTTAATTAATCTAAAAAGTGTTGTAAATTAAAATTGTAATACAAAAATTAATTTCATTACGAAATCTAATTTATCAAAAATTTAAGTTAATTTATAACTCGATCAAGTTAAGTCTATCAATCTTAAGTTCTTTTTAGGTATACATAATTTAAATATTATTATTGCAATTTTAATGTCTAATTATTTTTTATTTCCCTTTTCGATATAATTATTTTTATAATTAGAGAAATTTGAGTTAATAGATTATTGATTTTAGAAAGATCATTTAAAAAAGGGTTTAAAAAGGAAATGTACAATGTGTATAAAAAAATCAAAAGAATGTGCAATGATTTGCAAATTGAAAAGAGACACAAAATTAGCATAAATTTAAAAAGATGTACAAAGTGTGCCAAAAATATTTAAAAAGATGCGCATTGTTGCCAATTGAAGATGTTCTTTCCTCTATCTTTTAATTTTTAAATTAAAATCAATCTAATTTTCCATTATATTTTATATTAAAAATTGAAATTATCTAATCTTCATTTTGGTAATAATTATATTTATCTCATTGTCTAGAATGCTTCATGACCTTGATCTATTTTTCTTGTCTATGTTATATTTTAATTTAAATATTTTGAATCTTTTTTTTTATCTAATGGACTTTAATCTTATTATTGCAATTATAGTTCAATCTCTTTCAATATCAATTATTAAAGTTTTCTCATATAAATTCCTTCATTTCAACTTTCCCTTCTTCCATCTTTTTGTTGTTATCAAAAGGGGGAGAAATATTATTTACATTTGATTATTTTTTGGCTATTTGTTCTTTTGTGTTTTGTCATTTATGAAAAATTTTAAAAAAATTGATTTATTTTTTAAAGAAATTCACTTATATTCATTATTTATTCATTTAGGAGTTAAGGAGAAATTTAGGGTATTTAATTTTATTCAAATAATAATTATTTTGCTATCATAAAAAAGGGTGATTGTTGAGATAGTTGCTATTTAATTCTTGTTTATTCATATTCTTGCAACTTGTATGTTTTTGATGATTTCAAATATTATTTCTTTGATTATTATTTATCCTAACATATTTTGATAGAATTGTATTTCTCTTGTATGTACTAACATTTCAGGGAAATCATACTTTGAATTGTTGAAGACTTCAAATCAAGATCAGTTTATAGTTTATTGTAATTGAATTCTGTATTTTTTATTTTCTTGAGTCTGAGAGAGCGTGATTGAAATTGAGTAACTGAGCACCGACACATCGTGGGAGAGTTTAAAATTCATAATTTTTAAACTAATCATACTGTACAAATAAACCTTATATGGGATAATTTGTTCAATTATTTTTCCGACGAGCAATCAAATGAATAGAAATGAAATTTGTTTTAAGTAAGGATTGTATTGTACAAACCCAATTCGTACATGCCTTCCAGAGTATGAAATGGATGGGTCCTCTTTCTCTCAAAAATATTTTTTCCAAGTATGGATCATAATGTAAGAACCTAGTTCGTACATGCCTTCCAGAGTACGAAATGGATGGGTCCTCTTTCGCTCAAAAATATTTTTTCAAAGTATCGATCATACTGTAGGAACCTACTTCGTATTTGCCTTCCAGAGTATAAAATGGATGGGTCACTGTTTGCACAAAAAATATTTTTTCTAGGTATGGATCATACTTTACGAACCCAATTTATACATGCCTTCTAGAGTACGAAATGGATGGGTCCCCTTTCGGTCAAAAATATTTTTTTCTAAGTATGGATCGTTCTATATGATCACCATTCATACATAACTTCCAGAGTACGAAATTGTGAGGTCCCTTCTCATCTCGACGTTTCATCCTGACAAATGTAAAAATTTTCTAACTGTTCATACCGAAAGAACTGGTTTCATAACTAACGATGATCATATATAAACTAATTCATACCAATTCCCAATAGCTTCATACACAATAGTTTGTGAACTGTTCATACAAACGAATGTCAATCATACTGCACAATCATGTAGACTCAATATTGAAATTTTAAGTTTTCTGGATGGTTTTTTGTGTCTTTAGTATAAAAGGTCTGTTGAGTCTAGTGAATAGGTTGTTAAACCTAAGTTAATGTCCCAAGGCTACCAAGAGGGGGGGGGGGTGAATTGGTAGTTAAAATTTTTTCCCTCTTTTGATAAATTTAATCAAAATTAAACTTTAATGAATTTTTTTTATAAAAAGTTTTTCAACCACAAATTTTTAAAACACAAAATTAAAAGCAGAAAATAAAAAGCAGTAAAATAAAAAGACACATGATTTATAGTGGTGCGGTCTAAACCAGACCTACATCCACTCCCCAGAGGCACCCTCTGAGTATTGCACTAATACCAATAGTGTCTCTCCTTTTGCACCCACAGCAAGGTGGAGAAGCCTTTACAAACACTCTTTTCATCACTACCCGATGCGACAGAGAATCGTCGTCCTTTTATACTTTCCCTTGTGTTGGCAGAGAACCGTCATCCTTTTACACTCTCCTAGTGTGGGCAGAGAACCCTTCATCCTTTCACACTCTCCTAGTGTGGGCAGAGAACCCTTCGTCCTTTCACACTCTCCTAGTGTGGGCAGAGAACCTTTCATCTTTTTACACTCTCTAAGTGTCGACAGAGAACCCTTTGTTCTTTCACACTCTCCTAGTGTGGGCAGAGAACCCTTCATCTTTTCACACTCTCCATGTGTCGGCAGAGAACCGGATCTCCAGGTGTCAACAGATTACCACTGTAGCTACTTTGGGTTTGTTTTGTTCTACTTATTTCATAATTGTTGTATTACTGGTGACTGTGGTTGTGGTTATTTTCAGGGTTTGCTTTCCTTTTGCATTGCTATTTTGGATAAAGTATTTCCTTATGCTTATCTATTTTATTGTAGCACCTATGCAATTAATCAATTGTTTAATTCCTTCTTGAGTCTCCTCATTTGTGTTGATTGGGACTTTCTTATTTACCAGCATCTTGTATATTTATGGGGTGTCCATAACAACTGTTTGATCAGTCTTATTTCTGATCTCCCCTTGGTGGTTTTATGATCTTATTATCATGTTGGGTTGCATTAATTCCATCTTCTTATTATTGCTTGTGAAGATTTTAATTATGGTATTGTGCTGTTGGAGTGTATTTGTAGGGCTTTAGTTACTATTACTATTTTTTGTTGTTTAATAATTTTCTCAAATGCACGTTGTACAAGATATTTATTTCCATGATCTATCCCAACTATTCTGCTCATCATCATTCTTATTTTTATGATTATGCACGTTCTAATGTCTTCATTATATATTATATTCTGCTAAAAAATTTGGCCATTCCTTGCATTATTCTCTTGTGGTACAGCCTTTACTATGAGCAGGTAAAATGGCAATCTGCTTTGGTTTACAAGATCTTGTTTTTAATTTGTTCTCTCTTTTTTGGGTATTGGCTCCTAGTCACCCTAAAATGTTCTTAGTTTTTTTTTGTAATTTTGTGTAGAGGGGACTTTTGGCTCGTAGATTTTACTTTTGATTATTTTGTAGCTTTTATGAGCAAGAGTGAGCTGAAGTTTGCCCTATAGGAGCTTGTAATATCTTTTTTAATTAACACGTAGGCCCCTCCAAGGGTTTTAACAAAAAAAAAAAGATTGTCCAAGTCAACCTAGCTTGACAAAATAAACCCTTAAATATGCAAGCAAACATTTCATATATATTGATAAAGCCAAGACCAAAAATCTAATCTAACAAGTTTTGAATATTAATTGGAATAAGTTTGTCCCAAAACCAACACATAGACAGCTGTAGTTAATCAAGTTACTAATGGTTAAATCAAAAACCTAAATCATTGCTCTAGAATAAATTATGGCCCCAAACCCTTTGGGACTATCCATTGGATCCTCATAAATCATCCATAAGTGACTTAGCCCTTGGGCTCACTTGATTTTGCCAATTGGGCAAACCCTAGTGACCAAGAGAGGCTTCTCATGTGCTTTTTCTCTACCAAAGTTAAATTGGACAAAGCCAACCAATATATTAGGTCACCCATAACCTCGTGAACTTGCCATGGTTAGCCTAGCCTCTGGCCTGATCTGTGTCATCCAATTCGACTGACCTAAACCTTAAATTTTTAAGCTTATTAAACCATATTGAAATCTAGACTAGCCTAAAGCTAACCAATATATGCATTTTTCTCTAAATTCTTATAAACACCTAGCTCCACAAGCACATGCGAGGTGGTGGTTGGAGGAGGCCAAAATTTAAGAAAACCAGTGACCAATCATTTTGGTTCAGCTCTAGCTGCCAAATAAATTTTGCACACAAGCTAAAACCCTGTAGAATAATCTCTTGGTTTCTATTGGACCATCCCAAATAAAAATTGGCCTAGTTGTGGTTTGACCTAGCTGGATATAAAAACTAAATCCCATATAAATAGCCTATAAATAGTCTTAAAATTTACATTGAGAGATTGCTAACTACAATTACTATAGACTTCCCAGACCTCTTACTTTTATATCCTTACTTACCAGTTAATCTTCTTGAGGTTTTGGATGCATATGATCAAACTCGGGCAACATCAAACTGGTGGAAATCTTATTACAGATCAAGTTCTTCTCCTTCTCTTCCATATGAAGGAAATTTATTCCTGAAGTCGAGACAAACTTAACTCAAGAAAATCTATGCTAAATTCACCTGTTTGTGTGGTAAGAACTCAATCTCGAGCCTGCATTAGTGTATATCTGATCAATTATTAAGAGAATATTCACAATAGAGGAATCAATCCATCCAATATTAAGGTTCTACTCACTTAATCCTTTTGGATTTGATTTGCTAGACTATAGCTCATGAATCATACAATTATTTCCGAATGACTAGATTGATAAACTAAAGGTTGAAGATGAAATTAAAGCTATTCATATTTTGTTCATAGCTTTAATTTTGTTAGATTGAGTACCATCCATCAGTCCCACAGTTTTGTTAATCATTACAAACAAGTTAAACTATACCATGTGTTAAAACACATCCAATCAACCAGCTAATTCGATAATTCCTCAAATAGAATTCTAGAGAATTAGAGCAAAAAATATCTAAACTCCTACCCTAATTGGCCAAATCATAGATGCTAGGGCTCAATGGATTTCTTTTGAGGAATACTTTAAAAGCCATATAATTAAAGTCTCTAATATCTAATGCTTTAAAGGTAATTTATAAATATTTTTTTTGGGAATTTTAGGAATTCTTTACTAAATACAATTCATCATAAACACAAATTTAAAGAAAGGGTTCTCGGGGATGTCTTTGACTTATACAAAAAAATTTGTAGACATATGAAATCACTATGATATTTAATTGAGCAAATAAATCTCTGAGGTTTGAAAAACATAGGGATTAAAATTGTTCTAAGTGTAGATCCATAGGACATTGGAATTGATTATTTATTGTTTGTTAAAATTATTGTATAAGGGCTATGTAACAACTGATCAAATTTTAATCTATTTCATGTTCCTCTAGTTATTTAATTTGTGAACTCTAATTCACTTTATGAAATTTACCTATGATTTTCTATAATTCATTATAGATATCAACGCTTGTGCTCTAGAAAAACCTTGGCAACCTGGGGTTTCTCTTTCAGTGCTTCCTTTCTGATCATAATCGTGGAGGTGTTTGTGTTAGTTTTTTCAAGTTAATCTTCATTTTTTGGTATTATATTTATTCTTTTCATTGTGAAATTGGTTTTTTCTTCTTTCCTTTTGTCGTGTTTGGGTGATGGCGACTCCATCAAGAACATCCTTTGCGGTGCTTCTTTTCTTTTGTGAATTTAGTTGTTTCTCCTTTTTTACTAATGCTGATGGTAAAACTTGTTTTTCTAAAGATGTTCTTGATCATGGTTAATCTTCATTTACCCCAAAATTGGATTTGGTACAAACGTCCTTCATAGGAGTATCATCTTTGATGTTCAATAAATATGTGACCTTTAAACTAGATGCTCAATTTGCTTTCACTTTAGTTAGAAAGTTTTTCATGTGCGATCTAAACCTTGATGTTATACACAAGTTTTTTTTTTTCATTCTAAAACTCTATGGATAATTTTCTATTGGATTTTTTAATGCACGTTGTTGTAACTCAAGAATCCGGATTGCGATTGTGATTTTTATGATAGCAAAATATTATTGTTCTATTAATTTTATTATTTCTCCAAACATGTACTAGATATTTTTTTGTTTGTTATTTATGTGTACTAACATTTCAGAGAAATCATACTCTAGACTACTGAAGACTTCAAGATATAGTATATTAGGATTTCATGTAATAAATTTTATAAAACTTTATTTTTTATTTTCTTGAGCGTGAGAGAGTGTGATTATAATTAGGTAACCATGCACACATACACAGGGGGAGAGAGTCGAAACTAAAAAATTTAAAACTAATCATATTGTATGATTTCCAATCATTACGAATGATTTGTCATGTTTTTTCCTCCAAAATATAGTTAATCAAATCATGGCTTGTACTTTTGAAATATTTGTACAGTACAATGTTAGTTCATACATACGACTGATAGTGTATGAAATTAGGTTCGTACCAGTACATCTCAAACAAATTCATTCATTTTTTATATTGTTCGTATGGTATAATATGAATTCATACAAACAACTAACATAGTACAAATTTGGGTTTTATTGATAATCATACCAGACGAAGCTTAGTTTGTATTAATTATTTATATTGTATGACATAAAGTCATACAAATGACTAATAATGTATGAATAGTTAGTACCATATCATACTAAACAAAGTGATTTATTCTTGAACTATTTGTATAGTACGATCTATGTTCGTACATATGACTAACAATGTATGAAATAAGATTTGTATAGAATCATACGAAATGAACAAGTTAAGTTTTGAACTATTCATACATTAACATTTCAATTCATTCAGATGACTGATAGTATATAAATAAGGTTTTCGTACAAGATTGTACCAAGATTTTTGAACTATTTATACAAATGATTCACGGTCGTATTGTATGATCTAAAGTTTGTTCACTTGTAATTTTTTGTTTTTGGATGGTTTTTCTTATATTTCCTATATAAGATGACCTAAAAACTAACACTCAAGTCCTTTGCTGTGAATTTCTTTTGAGAGTGTCCATTAAATGTGAGTGTTTGGGAGAGATTGTGAGAGTGAAGTGTGAGAGATCTATTGAGGGCGAGTTGTGAGCGATTCACAAGGTTGCCCAAAGTGAGGATCTCTTTATCTTCTTCAAATTTCTGTCCAACTCTTTTATAAACTTTTTAGAGGAGATTTTCAATATTGTGTCAAGGTTTTTTTGTCTTCACCAGAAGGGTGAAAAAGGATGTGACGGTACTCTGACTTCATTGGGAGGGTGAAAAAGAATGTGATGGTTCTCTTCCTTCACCCAAAGGGTGAAAAAAGACATGATGGTACACTGCCATCACTTGAAGGGTGTAAAAGGCATCGGTTCTCTGCCGCTTCAAGTTGATTGAAGAGACTTTATAAGGGATTCTCTATCGTACTATGGGGGAAAAAGAATAGTCACTTTGATTTAGAGCAATACCTGAAGAAGGAGCCTCTAAGAAGTGGACATAGGTCATGTCTGGACCAAAACATTATAAATTTGGTGTTTTTTTTGTTCACATTAATTTTTTTGTATTTTTATTTTTTTGCATTTTAAAAAGTTTTATAATTGAAAAATCTTTTTAGATAATCATATCTAAACAATTGTATATTCAAGGATCATTGCTTAAATTTTCTAAAAACAAATTTTGAAAATCTATGAAATTTTTAAAAATAACCAATTCACCCTCCTCTAGTTTGGACAGCTTTGTAAGGTCTAATAATCTACACAAACTTTCAAATTGTATTAGAGTCTATTTTAAAAATTAAGGTTTAGATTACTTTTTTTAAAAAAAGATCATGGCTACTTTTTGAAACCATAACACTCATGATGGATACTCTATCACTAGAGCACCTTTATTTGATAACATTCCTTTTAATTTTTGGAAAACTTGCATGTCTACCTTTTTTCTATCAGTTGACTATCACATGTGAATATTAATACAGGAAGGTTACACTAAATCCACTAGACTTGTTGATGGCATTAGAGTTGAAACACCATTCACTAATTGGATATTAGAAGAAATGACTTAGCATCATTAAATTTTAAATATTTAAATAGTTTTTTTATTCCTTAAAACCTGAAGATTACATGTATGTTTTAACTTGTAAAATTGGGAAATGAAATCTAGGATAAATTTTGTATAACTTATGAAGGAATAAATGAGGTGAAACAATTCATGTTGAACATTTTATTACATGAATACAAACTATTTTGCATGAAATCAAATGAGTCAATTTCTGATATATATACATATTTTACTATGATTATTACCTCATTCTATGATTTTGGTAGAGAACTAACTAATTTAAAAAAAAATCAACAAAATCCTACGTTGTTTACTTACTTCTTATGATGCAAAGATAATTACCATAAGTGATTCAAAAGATTTGAATATATATTCCATTAACAATCAACTTGGATCAATAATTACTTACGAGCAAGGAGTGAATAAAAGACAGATTAATGCAGGTGGTAAGCAGAAAGAGAAAAATATTGATTTAAAAGTGGATGATTCAAAAAGTCATCAATCAATACCTTACGAGGAAGAAAATATTATACTCATGACTAGGCAATTCAAAAGTTTTCTTAGAGAAGAAAGAAACAGAGATGTTAATATTAGAATAAAGGAAAGTTTAATAAGAATGAAAAATTCACAAATGAAGTTATTTGTTATTAGAGTAGGAAGCTTGGACATTTAACAATTGATTGCCCAAATCTCAAAGCTAATTCTAGCAAGGAGAAAGTTGAGGAGAAAAGTAATATTAGGAAGGGTAAGATAAGAATGAAAAGAGCTTTCTAGGTTGACTTAGCTTCAGAATCCTTAGAAATAGAAGCATAAGAGGAAGTCACAAACTTGTGATTAGTGGAAGATAAACATGATAATTCATATCAGGAGGATGTATGTGATTGTCCTATAAAGAATTATTTTAAGTTTCTGAGAAAATTCATAATGCATAAAGGAAGCTTAAAAAATTACATGATAATCTTAACCTCGAGCATCTGAATTTACAAAAAAAATATAAAAATCTTAAGAAAGATCATGCATCCATAGATAGGAACCACATGTCATTATTGAATGAATTTGATGATTTGAATAAGAAGCATGGTTCTTTGAAAACATGCTATACTAAACTTGAAAAAGATTTTAAGGTGTTTATGGATAAATTAGATCAAAGAGAACATGAGTTGAAAGATGAAAATTTAGTTTTAAAAAGTGCAAACTCACATCTTAGAGAAAAAATAATAGCTCTTAAGAAAGATAAGATAACTCCCACACTTGTATAATTTTATAATCTTAATCAAAATCTAATAATTTCAAAATCTTGGAAAAGACATTTTAACTCGCATAGATTTTTTTTTTTTTTTTTGAAAGAAATGCAATCAGCATTAATAAGGAGAAGGAACCAAAAACAAGCTACAAAA
>CM028359.1:50052449-50231449 GCA_016618105.1 Dendrobium huoshanense
GTTGTTTAGATATTGGCCACACTCCCCCAAGGAAGAAATGGGTCGAGGGACCAACGGAAGAAAGGTAGTTAAGACTACCGATGAAACAAAATTTTGTTCTTATTAAAGATGGAAAGAGAGATTTATCCCACCGGGCGTGCCATTTTTTGTTGGTGGAATTTTGAAAACATATTTTGAAAATATTAGTTTTTCTTTGGGAATTTTGAAATTGAGATCTAATTCTAATTCTAGAAGTCGAATCAACTCGCTTAGAAAAGTATATCACCCCGAAAGGCGAGAATAAAATTCCACAACGGTGTTCAGGCTTAGAATTATGTAATTCGTCTTGAATATCACGACTAGATTCTAAAGAGAACTCGACACGACCCCGAGGGGACGAGGTAGGGTTCAACTAAATAATCTAGTTATGATACTCAAAGAGTGTGATTGCCGAATTCATATCCAAAGCCTTATTAAAGAAGGATGTATCTCTCCAAAGGGAGGTATCACCTTTCAATGATAATTCTTCTAATATGATAACGACAATCATATTTTGACTTTTCCCAAAGAAATCTAAGAGGGTTTTTAAAAAGATTAATTTTGAAATCAGGTGTGTGGGATTCCAAATCTCCTACGAGCGCAAGCCCTCATAGTTAATTACATCGTAGGGAGACAGGCCCTACGAAAACTCTCGATTAAAATAAGAACGAAATTTTGTTAAATTTTCTAGGAGTGATATAAAAAAGAGAAGTGAATTTTGGAAACTCAAAAGGGAATGGATCAAAATTGAACAGTTATTAATCGAGTTAAAGGAGGAGAGGTAGGGGACACTTTGAGATTCCATAACCAACTGGAAGTGTCCCAACTTAATCTAAGTGTTGAGCTTTATGTTTTGGATTGAAATGATATTTAATTAGAGTTGAGCATTTTATTAGAAATTTGGGAATAGATTCCCAAAGTTTGGGGTCTTATAATCAAAGATCTGCCCCAGATCCTAAATCTATTTTGGACACTGGACCATAGTCGTCCGATCCTAACTAACACAGTGCAAAACCTGGACTTACCCCGGCCTGGATTGGGGAGCCAGCTAATCACCTAATCGATTTAAATTATATGAATCCGGTCTTTTATGAAAGAGTGATAGGGATGTTGTAATTAAGGTTTTGGAGAGTTGGGGCTGACATCTAAAAATTTTCTTAGTTGGCCCCTTTAACTTATGTTGGGTGCTAAAATGCTAAACTGATGCAATTAAATTTTTTTTACTCTTTTAGTTTGTATCTAATACAATGCATGGCGGTCGACAATTCCCAAATTAAGTATCCTTGAAACTTTAAAAACAGGCTTAGAAAATATTTTTTATTAGAAGACTGGGCTTCCCCAGGTTCGGCACCTCGTCCTCATAGGTCAGACTATCCGGACTCTACCCGCAGGCAGGGAAGGGTCAAAAAAAAGGAAAGAAGAAGTGCAGAAATAGGCATGCGACCCCGGGGTCGATCCCCGGCTAATTCTCTAGATTCGTTATCTTTCTATGTTATTTAGACTCACTAAAATTTTAGCCTTTTAAAATTATGAGTATAAAACTTTCACACCCTTACGAGTCTCACGTATCCAGGCAAAAACAAAAGCGGCACACAATCGCCAAAAAACTAAGAAAAGTAGGCAATCCTAGAGGTAATCAACTCATCACATTAAATATAAATTAATTAATAAATGTCCATAGGCAAAGTTTCCTTGCTTATTACAAACCAGAGTTTTGCAGAAAGTAAAGTGACCGGACACCACTAACAACAACCTGGATTCTAAGCCTAGTAAAGACGCAAGTTATTTTGAGTTGGATACCCTCAATCTTCAAGTCTTCACTTTTGCTCTTCTTTGGACTCTTTTTCTTCAAACTCCTTGGGTTCTTCGTAGCAAACTACCCAAATGGATAAGAGGGCACTTACCTTTAAAGGGGAAGGCCACTCTTTTCTCTTTGGGTATAAAAGAAGTGTGATCCAAATTTGGATTTCCAAATGGAAAAGGAATAGTCCCCAAATGGGTACCCTTTCCTCTTTGAAATCCAAGCTTTGGACCTATGTATCCCAACTCAAATTTAACTTTCACAACAATTGACAATTATACAAATTACATTTATATCAAATCAAAAATCTAGACTCACCTGCAGGGTTATCCTAAGCAGTTAATAAAAAGAGCAATTATTCTCAAGCAGTTGTATATATGTGCAGAAAAGGTAAGTAAAACACACTAGCCACGCTCTTTTATTTGGGGGCTTTAGTAGCTGAAGCGCCTGTGCAAGCATTTATAACAATTAATATTTATTATTAACTTAGCCCCCTTTTATTGCCCTGCATGAGCGTGGCCACCTGCAAAAAATTATGTGAACATCCAGATCGTACCTAACCTAAGGGTAATCTAGCCGCCAAACACATTAGTCCATCTACAGAGTGCAGAAAAGTAAACAGACACAGCAAAGCAATTTCATCCACAACAAGCAGTGAAAATAACGTAAAATCTGGCACACAGCAGTAAAGTAAACATCGGCCTAACCTAGATCTAGAGTTGGTTGTCCTAGCACATCATCTAAAGTGTGTGTAAAAAGGTTGTGTGGTTGGGGTAGGTCCTGAAGTAGGTAGTTTGTTAAAGTTGACTAAAGTTTTAGATTTGTTAAGGCTTAAAAGGGAGATTTGAGTTAAATTTTAAATATTAATAAATTAGGAATTTTAATTAAATGTATTTTAAGAGTTAATTGATTACTACCTTTGTTTCACACCGAGACCGTGAAGTTTATTTCACCTTCCTTGGGGCTAAACTAATAGCCTCGTAGGTCTGGGTTACCCAATAGCAATCGGGGTTAATTAAGTTATTTTAAATTGGTTGGAATTAAAGGAGTGAATCAATATTAGAGGAATTGATTACTGATTTTAATGGGTTGGTTGAGAATTTTAATATCCTATTAAAAGAATTTTAAGGGTTAGAGGAGTTAACAGGATTTAAAGAGTTATCCGGATACACTAACTAAGGGGTCAAAATTCGGCTTTCAAAACCAGAGTTAATCTTAAGGGTTTCAGATTTTTAATAAATACTAGACCTAATTATGAGTTATTAGACAGGTGGCACACTCAAGTTGAAGTTTTCTATGAAAAGTTATGATTTTTAGAAGTTCTGGCCCGTTCTGACCTAAGGTCACCTAAGATGCTGATTCCTTGGTTTTAGCTAAGTTATGAAGGTTTGATGTTTCTAGGAAGTGATGAATTCTAATTGAAGTCGCTATCCACTAAGTTGATTAATCAAAATATTTCTATAGTTAAGAGTGAATTTTAGGAATTTTACACACTCGTAGGGATTATCAAGTTACTACGACTAAGGGGTCTGCTTAAGGATTTGTACCCAAATGAGCCCTAAACTCCTTGGGATCAATTTCAAAGGTCATAAATGACCTAAGGACAGATCAACAAGTGTTTAAGACCCTTTTGGGATTTTTAGGATTAATTAAAATTGGTTAAGCCTTAATTTTATCTAAGGACTAAATTAAAATCAATCTAGAGATCAATTTAAGAGGGTTTCAATTCTTATTGATTAGGGGATTAATTAGGGACAATTATTGACATCTTAATGGATTTTATAAATTAAGAATAGTTCATTATCAATTGATTAGGGTTAAGGCCATTTCTAAGAAGGATTTTTGAGGCTCCTACTTGGGGAACCAAATGAACTCCAAATTTGATGAAATTTGGACCATAGGATCACCTAAACCTAAGGACTAAACCCACAAAATTTGAGCTTAATTGGAATACTCTAAGGTGGTTAACTAAACAACCCAAGGTGAGCTCTAAGTCACCTTCAAATCACTATAGGGGTCTATCCTAAGCTTGGATTGAGGCAAAATTAGTGGCTCTACACTCCTGATCCTACACATCATCATCACACCAAAAATCACACCCTAAGTCCCATTGGATAGGTCTATATCCCTTCTTGAATTTAAGGGTCAAACCATGACCCTTAAACTTACAAATTAGGGAAAATGCCCTTGAACAACTTAAAATGGAGAGGTAAAATTTGGACATATCAGAAACATGTCCAATTTCAATCTCCCAAAATTCCAGACCTGGTGGACATGTATTTCAAAAGTAATTAAAGAAATTTATAAAATGCTCAAATTGAAGTTAAACCTAATATTGATCTAACCAAGGTCTAGAACCATAGAGCTTTTGTAGTGCTCCCTGAGACCTTTCCAATGAGCCTAAAAATACCTAATTTGGACAAGTGTACAGGGAGTTATGAATTTTTGAAGATCCCTTGAATTTCTGGATTTATTAATCCGGCAATTACACAGTCAGCAGCCATTACCACGCGTCGCGCGTCGATTCGCTAGGAATTGATTGGCGCTAACGGTTAACGGCCGGGTTAACGATAGCCGTTGGATGGCGGATCGAACGGCTGAGATTAACAGCGCTCCGATACCGCGGGATTTAATCCGAGCCGTTGATCAAGATCAACGGCTGGGATTTCTTCTTCAACCTCCCGCTCGTATCCGAGACCACAGAGCTTCTCCAGCTTGATCCGGGCGATCTCGCCGGTGAACTCTGATGAAATTTTGTAGGGAGGATCAGGATGGTGGGAACCTTCAATCCAACGGTGGAGATCCGTTGGGGTGAAGGTTCTCTTCACACTTGACCAAACTACCTAGCTAGGGAGCTCGGGATGGAGAGATTACCACAGAGAAGGCCTCAATGAATGAGCTTCTCTATCAAAAAGCTTCAAGGGATGGTGAAGAATAGTTCTCCTTCAGGCGTCGGGATTAGAGGACGGCTGGAGGTGCGACTTCGAGCGGGACGCCGAGAGCTTCACGGTCGTTTGCTTGAACGGAAAAAGGGATCGATCTCTGCGCTTGAAGGAAGCTTCTGGGAGTTTGAAGGAGCTCTGGGAATCGAATCAGAGTGAATTCCAATGCCTCGTGAGGTCTGGCGAGCTCAGGGGCATTCGACCACCCTTCGGGAGCTTGGACGGCCGGGATTGAACTGGGGAAGGCTCGGATCGCTGCTAGGTGGACGATGGCGACGTCCAGGGGGGATTGTGGAGATCAAACCGGTGGGCATCAGCCTTGAGCCAGGAATTGTCTGGGGGGACCACCGGAACTCAAATTCCATTAGCTCCGACGGCTGCCGACCATGGTCTGGGTCAGGTTGATCGGGGAGACCGATGGGGACATGCTGGAGCCAAGGGTGAAGTCAATTTGGCCTGGGGAGGCCTGGATCAAACTGGTGGTTGGGTTGGACCCAAACATGCTCGGTTCGAGTCGCATCGAGCTCGATCCAAGTCAGGTCAGACCCTGGGTTTGGTATGGGAGGTAGGTCTGGGTTCGGTGCACCCAATGCAGGTGGCAATTGGGTCTAATTTGATCTGGGTTAAAAGGTGGCTCGGGTTGATCCAAACCTTCTCAGTTCGGGTCGATTTGGGCTCAACCCAGGTCAAGCCAGACCCTGGGCTTGAGGTGGAAAGTGGGTCTGGGTCTGACGCACCCAATGCAAGTGGCAATTGGGTCCAATTTGATCTGAGCTAGAAGATGGCTCGGGTCCAAGTGTTTCTGGCTACTTTGGGTTAGCCTAACTCTTGACCCAAGCTAGCCCAAGGCATGGGCTGGCTGGAGGGGGTGTATTGGACCTAGGGCCACCTATGGGAGGTGTTGGTCAGGTTCAATTAGGCTTAGGTTGAGAGTTGGCTCAATCCCAAGTGCTTTTGGGCACTTTGGGTTAGCCTAACTCTTGACCCAAGTGAGCCCAAGGGTTGGGCTGATCAAGGAAGGTGTATTGGGTGAAAGAGAACTCAATAACACTTAGATTTGGATTCAATTTGATTAAGATCAAAAGATGGCTCAAGGGAGGCCTCTCTTTGGTCACTTGGGTCAAGCCATATGGCTAACCCAAGTGACCCCAAGGCTTGGGTCACCAAGAGGAGTCTCTTGGGTACCTAAGGGGTCATCCCATGCATTCAAAGGACTTGGAATGGACTTGATTCAAAAATTTGAAAGAGGAGGGGTGTATGGGTCCATGGGTCAAACTTGGTTGACTTGGTCAACCAGGTTGACCCAAGGTTTGGGTTTGAGTTCAACAAGTTGAGTTTAACATTTGAAATTCATTGAAAGTGGTTTCAAAGAGTTTGAAATTGATTTGGGTTGAAATGGCCATTTGAAATCCCATAAGGGTATTTTGGTCAATTTTGACCCATTAGTCAACTAGGGTAAAAAATGGATCTGTAAAATGCAGTTTACTGCTCAGTGGGTTAAGATCAAGAGTCTGGAAGTGATTGGAGGCTTTGATAAGGGCTCCAAGATCAAAATCTTCAAGGGGTTAGGTTCAGTGGCATGGGTTATAAATATTTGAATGTTTTACATCCTTTGGATTTTAATTCAGATTCTAGGGTTAGAGACCTCAGAATGGGCTCAAAATTGGAAGGCAACCTCTAGAGACATGTCTTATCACTTTGTAAGTGATAGACCCTGAATCAGAGCCCATTTGACTGGGTTTTGAAATGTTTGAAAAGTCTTTGAAAAAGGTCTTTAGGACAGGGCCTTAAGACTTTGAATTTGAGTCTAGATTTTTGGATTTGGATTAGATTTTGAGTTTGGATGATCAATATTGGAGTATCCAAATCATTCACAATCATGTGATGATTGTTAATGAATGGATATGGTCAAAGCTAGATCAAAGGTAGGATCAAAGTCTAGGTTGAAATTTGGATTCTCAAGTGGATTGGATCAAAGTTTGAATATGTTTGAAACTTGAATTAATTGGGGTTTGAGTTGAATAAAGTTTGAGATTTAGATTGATCAAAGGTAGGAATTAAATTGAAGTTGGAGTTGATCAAAGGTAGGAATTGACTTGAGGTTGAAATTGATCAAGGGTGGGAATTGATTTGAGTCTAGATTGGTTCCAAAATCTAGAGGGGTTTTAGGATCTAGGATCTAAGGGAACCCTAGGCTCTAGAGTAGGCCCTAAGGTCTGGCTCTAGGAAAGGATCTTAAGGTTTAGAGTGGATCCTTGGATCTAGAATTAATCTGGAGTTTGGAAGGGCCTTAGTGACCTCATACAAAAATGAGGTCAACAGATAGATGCAATAATCCCAAAGATCGACTAGAGTTTCCTTCCAAAGATAGTGTTACAAGATGATTCTAACTTTTTTATAATGAACTAGATAGAATGCATAGCATGTTAGTAAAATTCTCTATGCTCGGCTGGGAGACTGATTGTTCCTTCCACCCGTACAGGTCAACTATCGAATCCATACAATAGACCTATAGTAGGCTGGAGTTTCCCTCTGGGCAGGCCCATATTAAGAGAAGTGGAGTAAAATATTACGTCCACCAAGCTCCAATTTTTGACTAAGATCCTCTTGATGTTGTAGCACGGGTCGCCAATCCCCACATAATAATCAAAAGTGCGTCGAAATGAGGGGTCTTTATTCCCTCTAAATCAGACTCATCAAAAGAAATGTAGTGATCATTGTTAGGCTTCCTTGATACTAGATCCTTGCTTCCATGATGGACGTCTAATAATGGTTTTGATTTCTCCAACTATTTGACAATTATTCAAAGATTGCCTTTGTTGTTGAATTGCCCCCCAGCGAGACCAGCCTCATCACAAGTAGGACAGTTTTGGATGAGCTGTTGGAGATATTCTTGTCAAATTAGTCTCTCAATTTCATATTTGAGTTGTCTGAATGCTTCAATAGTGTATTCATAACTACGGTCGAAGTAATAGTATTGTTCATGATTTCCACATTAGGTTTAAAAGGGTTTGGCCACTTCACATTCTCCTAATATTGGATAGCCATTAATACATTTGTGTAAGATACATTGAGTGGTGTATACTCCATTTCTTGATAAGGCTCTCGTCACAACTACGAGGGTCTAAGGGGTAAGTTATAATTTCCCTGCTTCTTTCGCTATGAAGATAAATATTTCGTCCCTAATGCACTCTTATGCTTCCCATTTGTTTACTCAAACTAATTTCTATGAGCATTAATGGCTTAATCAGCAGAGATTTATGCCTCTACGTGATGGATTAGATTAGCATATGAATGAATCGGGTCTTGCATAAGTGCTGAGTAAAAGGGGACGGTATGAAGTCCTTCAAGGAAAACTCCTCTAAGTAATTTAGGATCTAGCCTTAAGAATTTATCAAGCCTTAGTAGAAAATCTTTGAAAGTATTATTTAAGAGACTCACTTTTATTCTGGTGAATTCCAAAGTGGTAGAAAGAATTTTTAAGTATTATTTGATTGACAATAAATTGTTAGACAAACACTTTGGCCAATTATATGAAAGAGGGAATGGTTATGGCTGGAAGCGAATAGAACCATATTGGAGCTTACCTATTGTGGGTGACAGGAAAAACCTGCCAAAGAAGTTCATATTATGCTCGCTAGAAATATATGATGGTTCTATAGTGATCGATATGCTAATACAGGTCGGATGTCCCATCATAAGAATCAATGTTCGGTAGTTTAAATCCAGCCAGAATGGGGTGTTGAAGGATAGCTTCAATCAGGGGTAATGAATTCTAGATGTTCCACTGACAAGAGATTGTATCACACCTCCCATATGGAACTCTTATTGGACTAATCTTCGATATTCATGTTGTATGGTGCTACGAAGGAAATCAGTAATGTGCGGTCGGGCAAAGTCCTCAAGGGCATCCGAAGAAATGTCAACCTGTGCATGAAGGATGGGTAGAGCTTACTATATATGCAAGTTCATTATCTAGATGTGACTACAGATGCCTTATTGGCAAAGGAAGAGGAATCTCTATATAAATATGTTTATAATGAACACCCTTGGCAAGCATGGATCTCAGGGGAGAAGAATCTATCCTTGTGGTGCAAGTGACGGTTGTCGAGTCTCTCATGGGAGTGGAAGTATCTCATTCTAGGATTCCTTCATATTTTGAATGAGATCCTCTAGGGAATATCTTGATATCGCTTTCTTTCCATGGTTTCAACCACCAAGGTGAAAGAGGCAAACGTCTAGCATCCCTAGTTCATGGACGGATTCATAAATTAATGGAAGTTTGAGGGAGAGGCTCCAAGATTATGATGGCTATGCTTTTTGGCAATCAGTGCTTAGGATAATGGGATTGAGTTTCTCATAGATGGTGTCAAACTATGTGGGCTACAATATTCGTGATAATATAGTCACAATTTTACATCTCAACATTTTACGAATATCCAACACAAAAAAGGAGCACAAGATTTTTTACGTGGAAAATCCTAAAAAAGGAAAAAATACAAGGCCACGCTTAGTAGAAATGATTCCACTATTGTTTGAATATATTACAGTTGGTTGAATCATCCTTGAGGGTAACTTAATTATGATAATCAACTGTCTAGTTGAAATTTAGTGATAAATAGAGGTCAAGTATAGGTTTGTTGATGTTTGGTTGGATAAAAGTCCGACATCAGGTGGTCGTCCGGTAAAAGTCCGTGAGTTAGTTGGTGGTTTGATAAAAGTCCAGCATGATGTGGTGGTCTGGTAGAAGTATAGCATCAGAAGATAGTCGGACTAAAGTCTGGGTGTCAAGCGGTGGCCCATTAAATGTCTATGCGTTAGTTGATGGTCCGAAAAAAGTCTAGGTGTCAACTGGTGGTCTGACAAAGGTTAAGGTATGAGTTGGTGGTATGGCAGAAGTCCGACATTAGGCAGTGGTCCAGTAGAAGTCCAATGTCAGGTTGTGGTCTGGTAGAAGTTTGTTGTCAGGCGATAGTCCGACAGAAGTTCGACGTCAGGCAGTGGTCTAACAAAAGTTTGGACGTCATCTTGTGGTCCGGTAGAAGTCCGACATCAGGAAATGGACTGGTAGAAGTCCAACATAAAGCGGTGGTCAAGTAAAAGTTAGGTGGCAAGAATGATCTCCGATCTCTCTCTTATTTCCTTTCTTGGGGTCCCCTTTCTTGAGAAATGAGGGGTTTATTTTTAGATTTTCTAGAGTGGCATGCCTAGTAAATATGGGGAAGATCAATTTTATTTTTATAGTGGTTTGCATGGACGACCAGTGTTGATTCACTTTATTATGGTATTTTTACTGGACATTTGAATGTCAAAGAGATATAAGAATTTAGTGATCTTATGCTTGTTGGATTAATCTTGTCAAGTCACTCGATACGACTATACGCATGTCATGTTTAAAAACTGTTTGGTAATCAAAATTGTGGTTTGAACCTTCCAACAATGCTTCAAATCTTTGATTTGGACTCATTTGAGCTAGGATTTGGTTGAATTTGGTGTTGTTGGTTTTGTGTTTTCGAGATGTTCAATTTGACTAAAAGTTTATTGAAATTGGATTCTGGATGGTCCAATATTTAATTTTGGAATTTTCCAAATTCATTTTGCCTCAAGATTTATGCTCGATCTCATTAATTTTTTGATGATATATCAAGCTTATATTTAAATATGGTCTTGGGCACTATTTTGAAAATTGAACCGGACCAGCCGGTTCACTCAGTTCAATCGTGAACCAATCTGTTGGCTAGTCTGATCAAGCTTCAGAACCGGCTCTACATCGAGACGGATCAAATCAGATTGAATTGGCGGTTCAACTGGTGAACCATTGAACCGGTCCGGATTGGAATGAACCGTCTGGTTTATAAAAATATTTTGTTTTGTTTTAATTAAAATTTTTAAAAATATATTTTAGTTTATTAAAATTTGTTAAAGTTTTTAAAATATTTTTATTAAATATGATAATTAATTTCATTATAATACATGCAAGTTATCTTAAATATCTCACATAATTTATTTTGCTAAAAGAGTGTACTTCTTACTTTATAAAGGGTTCAAGAAAATATCCTCTAACTCCCCCTATGACGTGGGACTAAAAAAGTTGCATGAATAATTTAGAATGTGAATTTGAGCATATTTGGGCTAGTTGGCTTCAAATTTTTACTTAGTTGAGCTACAAATTTGGATAATATGTATTATAAATTTGCTATAATATACATTATAAAATATTAATATTACAAATTTATATATTATATTATAAATATTATTCTTATAAAAAGATTTAATTATAAATATATAAATATAATATTTTTAAATGATATATATATATATATATATATATATATATATATATATATATATATATATATATATATATATATATATATATATATATATATATATATATATATATATATATATATATATATATATATATATATATTTGTATTATATATATTTTTAAATTTATCAATATTATTAAATGGTCATATATTTAATTATTTATTATTATATTAATGTTCATAAATTTTTTATATTATAAATTTATATATTATATTAAGTATTATTCTTATAAATATATTATTATTAAATGATATTTATATGTATAAAAGTTTACAAGAAATATTTTGACCCACATCCTTCAAATTATATATTTGGTGTAACTATAACTTTTATTTGTAAATCATCTTCACTACACATAGATAATGTGTGCGTGATCTATAAGTATTTTTTATATATATTTTTATTAGCAAAATAGGTATGAAAACAAGTGGAAACATTTTTATTCAATACTCGTCAAAAAATGACACTGAACAGTACAATCAAGTTTTTTTAAGCCATATAGTATGCATTTTTATCCATGTGCACTAGAGCATTCTACACATGATCTACAATTTTATAATATTTTTTCAAAATTTTTAGAACTGCGAGGCTTAAGTTATAGAAGGATTTATATATAATTATATTTGTACTCCAACTTTCTTCCCTTTGAAGAAATCCTAATCCTCTCCATAAACTTGCAAGAGTCTTTTTATTTCTTGATTCCATGAATAAATAAAGAGGATGGGAGAAAAAGGAAAGGAGAAGAGAGAGAAAGCTTGGCTTTGCGGGTCTTAAAGCTTTTTTTTGTTGAACCATCTTATTAAAAAAGTTTGTTCAACTTGAGGTAGGCCATTGTTAACCTACCATGCATTGATTTCAATGATTTTGCTTGTTTTATATTTTTTCAATTTTAATTTTGCTAAAACTTACAAAAGTGGTGATATCTCAATATTTAGTAAGCATTCACCATGTAACTTCCAGTATGTTATTATTCTAATAAGTTTGCACATATTAACATGATCATATTAAATTTTCACTTAGTATTTCCTTATTTTAAAGGAAATTTTATAAGTTGAGTAATTATGATAAATTAAAAATTTTGATATATAATTATTAAAACTTGGTAGTTCAAGGGTATGACATACATACTTAACATAGTTCATTTGTTATTCTTATCTATATTGTGTGTGTTTGAAAATGAGCATAATGATTTTTCTTATAAATTTTATTATCTTTAAATTGCATTTAAATTTATATGCACTCAAAAGAAGTATAATGATCTTAGTATTGAGTATGATACCATATGTTACTATGCTAGACACGCTATGAAATTTGTGTATGGCAGAAAAGTTGGTTGCCAAATAATTTAGGATGGCTAAGATATATAATACCTTATATGGGAGTGCCGACTAATGCACTTTTCCTTAAATATGAGTTAGTGGTGTAAATTTGATAGAGGATTTGAGATATAAAGGAGAGGTGATGTTACTATTAGTGCTGAGAAGCTAGGGGTGATTACTCTTGTGAACTATGTCACCTAACTAATTCTATATATATATTATGATATGATATGATATTGTGCAGGAAAAGCATAGCATGTTATGATATGATTAGTAGGAACACCTAACATACTTAATATATGTTATGATGTACCAGTATATATTATGATATAAATTATTTAGTTGAATTCTTATATGATATGATGCCTTACACAATATATGTCTTTAAAATGATAATCATGATTACAGCATTTGTGATACATGTATATGAGAAGCATATAGATTAACTTATTTGAGATTCTTATTTTTTATAATCAATTTATTGATAATTTACATGTTGTCTTGTTTTTATTCATTGAATATAGTTATATGTTTCGTGAAAACCTACTCGGCTATTTTCTCATTTATTATTATATTTATAAGTTTTAAGAAAGGTTAATACTCCGGTACAGTGAGATCATGGTTTATATATATATATATATATATATATATATATATATATATATATATATATATATATATATATATATATATATATATATATATATATATATATACATATATATATATATATATATATATATATACATATATATATATATATATATATATATATATACATATATATATATATATATATATATATATATATATATATATATAGGATGTAAGCATTTTTTATATATAAATATAAATGTGTGTGTTGGATGTTGACATCTATTTTATTTCTACACATTGATGATTTATTGGCTATATATTTTAAATTAGGATAATTAAAAGAAATTCCTTCCAAATAGATTCTAGGCAAAGTTTCTATCTTACTAACCTAATATAACATGTTATAATGCATAGGCTAGAATCATGACATAATTTACTGTATTAAATCAATGTTTGGGAAGAATAGAATAAATTTTGAGCCATATGATTGATCATGAGATGGGTAAAAACTTAAATTTCTTTTAAGGTTTGCATAAGCATACCAAAAGCAATGCAATCAAATTAACCGCCAATTTATTTAAATAATATTTTTAAAATCCCCATTTTCTAAACAACTATTTCTGACCTAACTTTTACAAAATGTGTTGTACATCAAAACTAACCCTAAGATCTTCTATAACTAAGATCTAAATAACTATATGTCATCCTCCAAACGCTTCAACCAAATGCTAAGAATTCTGCAAAAGCTATGGAGTGAACAGTGCGATGCCACCCACGCTACTTTTTTTAATCCAAAAATTAGGTAATTTATTTTAGTTTTTATGTCTATATTTTTATTATTAATAATTTAGAATTAATAATTTATAAACACATTTTTTTAGAATTTAAATATTCTTTACATATTTAATTTATTTATGATACAATATTAATATATAAATTAAGATAAAATCTTCATATAAATTTAAAGGATATTGATTAATACAATATCTCAACAAAATATAAAATAAAAATTAAAATATAGAACCAGTTCATACAACAAAAAATTAAAATGACTAATAGAGACAATCTAAAAATATAGAAGATCGGTATCAGGGACTCCAGGATCATTGAGATGTTGACCAAATGAATTTGAAGGAGGTTGTTCTTGATTTTGTTATTATTCGAATCTCTTTTGTAAAATTTGTGCTTATTCATCTTAGAAAAATGCACGATTATAAGGATTTTGTATGGAACTTAAGTCTTGAAAAGAAATTAATTTCATCTTTGAGTTCTTTCAAGGCATCATTCTTAGTTTAGGGCTCCAAATGTTGTTGTCTCTAAGCATTTATTTTTTTAATTGCTTAATAAGTTATTTTTTTCCATCTTCGAGAGTCTTAGTAAATGATGACATCTCTTCTTAAATTTTTCTTTTTAATTTGGCTTTCTTCACCCCAAAAATCATTTAGATTGAGAACCAAAAACATTATATTCTTTATCATCTAAATTTATAGAAAATGCATAGCGTCCAAGAGATTGTTGTTTAGTAGATTTAGGGGTTAGATTTTTTTTATTCTGATGAGGAATACCTAAAGCTTGACATATGAAATGCCTGTCAAGCAATAGAATGACCATTCTGAAAATTTTCAATTTTTTTAATAATGTTCCACACATGATCAAACTTCCAACTTGATTTAAACTTCTCATATTACGTAAATAACAGTGTGACTTGGTCTAAGTGTAAATTGATATAAATAATTATATTTAAATAAGTTGTAAAATAAATAATACATATCTTAAAATTAAAGATTAATACTCTTCATATCTTTATTTTAAGTACCACTGAGTTATCTATTTTCAACTTATCAAATGCATGCATGTATCTTTTTATTTTTTCTCAATAATATGGATATGAGACTAAACATATATTTTTGAATGCATGTCCTAACTTTAGCTTTTTGAATAATTATAGGCTTCTTCCACAGGTGTCCAAAAGTGATCTGATGACTAATATATACCCGTGATTGGGTCTTGAAAAATTTTCATGTAAAATTAGTATAAGAGCTTATCTTGCTCCTGAGAATATGCAGAAGATTTGATAGACATTTTTTTGGAGGCTTAATGGTTATAGAAAATTAGTTAAATGATATGCTCCTCACCCCTACTTAGTATAAAAATTTTATTGGCATTCTTGATATCCTTCTTACTTCATAATTTAATATCATACTGGATGTGACAACTCAATGCCCTTTGCCTATAAGATTCTCAGACTTTTCAAGCAGCCTTGATCGAATGTAACCACTCATTGCACTTTTTCCTATAAGATTATCGCACTTCTCAAGAAGCCTTAACTGCAAAAATATGATGATACAGTACCTTCTTACATGGTCTATTAACCATATATTGTAGGGGACTTAATTATAGGGAGTGATTTTATCTACCTTGGTCGGGAGGCTACAACTCATAGATTGTTTTAAGATTACTTCTTAAGAAAACCATTATATAATGATATAATGATCCCACAGAGTTATTGAATGTCTTGAACATTTTTCCTTTGAATAGTGGATGCAATAAAATCAAATGATAAATAATTCCACCAAAATATGGATCACACCGGTAGGCTTGGTTTATCATCCTTCAAGAAGTAACATTGGTCCTTTAGATGTTATATGGATAGCCAATAGATGCCAAATATGAGTATATTATAATAGGCGAATCAATAACAACCGAAAGTGTGAAGAGATTTTGTGAATCAGTAGTGTAGATATTTTCAGAGTAGTATTTAAGATCACCAACAATCAATAAAATAGTTAGACTTCTTGACATTAATGAACAACATTATTTTTTTAGGAATGTTGGGCAGTTTAGATTATATGCACTGGAAGTGGAAAAATTATTCTACTGGCTTGTTTGGATAATATGTCAAACGTATTGGACCACCTACATTTATTTTCAAAGCCATCGTAGATTTTGATATTTGTGTATGGCATGCTTACTTTGGTATGCCAAGCACCAATAATGATATAATTGTGTTTGAGTTTTCCCACCTATTATGCAATCTCACTCAAGGTATAGCTCATCCTTGTTGTTATGTCATTCAAGTAAGAGAATATAACATGAGTTATTATTTGACTGATAATATATATCCAAAGTAGTCCACCATTGTGCAAATTATTCAAGAACCACACACTCGAAAGAAATAATATATTGCAATGAAACATGAAGCATGTAGAAAAGATGTAGAACATATTTTTTGAAGCTCTCCAATCTCGTTTCACAATTGTGGCAAAATCGATACATTTTTGGAGCAAAGAAGTGCTACATGATATAATGACTACATGCATAATTTTGCATAACATGATAATTGCATATGAACATCATTTCAATGGACTAGTTAATGTTGCAAGAGAAGTTCCACCCCTCGCGGTTGAAATGGTGGTGGATTAAAACACTTGATTTCATGAATTTATAGCTCGCCATAAAGAAATTAGCGATAAAGTTGCTCACATTGAGCTGCAAAATGCATTGATTGATCATTTGTGAGCTAATTATACTAATTCTAATGTTTAGTTGTCTTCGCATTTTTTTTCATTCACATTTGTGTGATAATGTAATTTTCATTTTACTTAATAAATATTTGATTATTTAAGACATTTTTATTCCAAATTAATTTATCGAGTAAAATATATATTTTTAAAAAATTATAAGCAGGTCTAACTCAAAAAATTGATAAATATAAATATATGATTAAAAAATAATATAAAATAAAAAATGAGAAAGTTACATAGAATATTATTTTTTTGGTGCTTGAAAATGGAGTTTGAATGGAAACTAGTTACTACATTTTGAAGTATTACAATATTTTGGAGTGAAAAATGACTTTTTGGGTTGGAGATGGCCTAGGGCTTTGGAGTTTTTTATTCAGAATAATATGAAAATGTGGCAGTGCAGATGTTTAAATTTTTTATTATTTTCTGGGTGAACAAATTTAAATTGTTTTAAAGATATTTGCTTTAATGAAGTATTTTTTTAACTACTCTTTAAACTGTTTTATTAGATACTTTTTCAAAGGTAGCTTTCTACAATCATGTACAAAACTATGATCAAGGTTTTGAAAGTCGGACTGGATAACGAACCGAAAGGAGGGGTTTATGGTTCGAACGGATCAACCGATCGAACCAAGGTCGAACTGGATGAAGTAATAAATAATATTATTAAAAAAAATTAAAAAAATGTTAAATGTTCCTATAATACCTTCATTCTACATTCTATTTTCATAGCTCCTAATTCAAATAACATAAACATGAAATCAATTAAGTTTATGAAATATAAACAAATAACACATAATATAAGTGTCGCATCAAATAAGTCAATAAAACATAAACAAATGTACAGTTTTTATCATCAAACAAAATGTTCATAATTTCATATCAAGTCAATCTTCAATATTCAAACATAAATATGAAAATAAATCTAGAAGTCGTCTCTTAGATTTAAAGCATCAAATGTTATATCCAAAAATTCTTATTCATCAAAACATTCCCTCCAAAAGCATCAATATAATCATTGCCAATTATTTCATTGTCATTTCGAACATCATCTAGGACATTATCATCTGCATATTAGAAATATAAAATATTATATATTTATATAATATATGTTAAACATCTCTTTCAAATAATATAACTTAAACTAATTATAAACTTACTTAGAGGTTCTTTAGTACAACTAGTTATAAGTTCTTCAGCAACAAGATTGACATCTTCAGCATATATTTCATTCTCTAAATTCTCTAGAATAAGCTCTGAAACTGGTTTTTCATCAAGAATCAAAAAATCTACCATCTCTATGCTTGTATAATCCAAAGGATCGTTGTTTCTTTTTTTTTTTTTTGAAATCTAAATATAATTAAAAGATCATTAAGTTATACAATCATACAAAAATGACATCTACATATAATTAAAAGTCATGTATTCATACCTATGCCTCAAATTGAGGTTGTATCGAATAAATACAAGATTATTAAGCCTTTGATGCTCTAAATAATTTCTTCTCTTTGTATGAATTTGTTCAAATACACTCAAATTCCTTTCACATCCAGAAGATGAAGTTGTTTGGCTAAAAATTATAACAGCTAATTTCTATAAATTTGGGGCACTTGATCTGAACATCTTCCACCATTCTTCTACAAAGAGATAAATATTAGTTAATTAATATCTTATATACATGAAAGAATAAATGCATTCTAATATATTTGTTTCACATACCCGACTGCATTTCTTTGTCCATCCTTAGAGCAATTGGTTTGCCAAAGTTTTTCAAATTGTCACGAAAAAGCCTAACTTCATTCATTATTGCTGATGGTTTAGGACATATATCTTTATTTCCAATCAGTTCAATTAAACATTGCATCACTTCAGGTTTGTTGCAAAAATTATCTTTATCATATTAAAAATGTGGATTAAGAAAATAGGTTGCACAATGTATACCTTGTCTTAGCTGACTATCCCATCTCCTCTTTATAATACTTGTGTAAGTTTTGTATAATCTTTTAGCATTTCTAATAATTAACTTGATTGCTCTCCTTTCTATGTACATTCCATCATAAAAAAATCCTAGTGATGGTTTTTCATAAGAATCCACAATTCTCAATAATTGAATTAAAGGCCCAGTCAATTTGGAACTTACCAAACAGTCATTCCAAAATTTATTATCTAAAATGATAGATGATGCTTCTTGCCCTTTTACTGTTTTGGAAATCTTTGAATCAAAGAAAGTTTTGCTTGTTATAAAAGCATGTAAATGTTGCTTGTGTTCATATATGTTTTTCAAAGTGATGAAAGTTGTAGCAAATCAAGTAGCTCCAGGCCTGAATATGAGGCATGTTCCCAAAATCTCTAAGAATAAGATTTAAACAGTGAGCTGAACACGGAGACCAATAAATGTTGCCAAACCTTTCATGCAGAAATTCCCCGATCTTTTTATAATTTGCAGCATTATCTGTTATTAACATTCTGTGGCACCACCCATTCAACAACTTCACAAAAATAATGAACAAAGTGTCCTGGCATCCTTTGTATCATTAGAAGCATCAATAGATTTCAGGAAAGCTATGCCACTTGGATAATAAATTAAAAAAATTAATCAAAATTCTATTCCTGTTATATGTCCAACAATCTGTCATGAGTGTGCAACCTATTCCTTTCCAATATCTTCTATATGAATCTATCAACAGTCGATATTTCTCTTTGCAATCTCATAGAAGATTAATTCTCAATTTGTGATAGGATGCAACTTATAATTAGGTCCAATTGCAGCTATAGCATCAACTGCCTTTTGCGTAAAAGCAGAGTTTATGACATTGAAGGGGATGCAACTATCGTAAAACCATCTTCCAATTGCTAAATAAGCACAATTTATGGCTTCTTTGGAAGACATTACACTTTTCAATGATGGTTGAGAACCTAGTTTAGTTCTTGGTGCAAAAAAGTTATTTATTTCATCTTCTTTCTCTTCCCAAGTCCATCATGGTGTGCATTAGAGGTTTGTGACTTAGAAAGTGATGAAGAGACCCTTTCATCATCTATATTTTCATCAACAAACACTATTGTGTTCTGCTCTAACTCCTCTTGAGTTTGTTGCTTTTTCTTGCCTATTTCTTTTAAATTTTCTTGCATCTGGTGACGAATATCATGTGGGACTTTTTTGCACGAAGATATGTTATCTCTTATTCTTGCTAGATGCTTCTTTATCCTATTAATTCCTCTACCTTTATAAATAATCCCACAATGTAGGCATCTATATTTTTTTTCCATCTGCGCCTTTACTTTCACTACAATGACTCCAAGCAATATCGATCTTTTCACACAGACTATGAGACGAAACTGTTGGTAGATCCATTTTGTACACAATACTAAGGTTATGTGGAGTCATAGCTACAATGCACTATCAATAGCAAATAAATAGAACAACTATAATAAAATATTGCTAGAACATACATGGAAATTAATCAAATACTATTACATTGTAAAAATTAAAACAATAATCATGAAATAAATTTGCAACATCAATATCATAGCACAATATTGCTAATAGTCAACTAAATTAGATCAAACACGACTAAAGAGTAATTAAACAACTATATTAAGGGCTTATGTACAGAACAATTTACGTTATTGACATATATTGTTCAGACTTTTCATAGTAGAAAATTACAAATCGAAGGAATCCTACAAAGTATTATGCCATAGGATAATCTTTTGCCATAAGAAATTAATCAAATACACTTAAATTCCATTGCTAGAAATCAGCTCAACATAATTAAAATCTGCTTGAGCAGAATAAATCAATAAAGTGCATAAAAACTAAAAAAAGTTTTGCCATAGGATAATCTTTTGCCAAGCATAAAAACTAAAAAAAGTTTTGCCATAGGATAATCTTTTGCCAAGCATAAAAACTAAAAAAAGTTTTGTGCGATTTCATTAGAGATTCTCACAATGTGTGTGGCTCTCAGCTGCAAAAAGGAGCAAGGAAAACTGGAAAAGTGCGTGAAAATTAAAAAACTCACAGTGGGTAGGAGAGGAAAACTTCGCCAAGAGAAGGAAGCCTTCAATGAGTTCGATCAGCTTTGTCGCTCCGGCAAAAAAACACCTTCCGTCTCTCTTCCGTCGTCCCGTCCGAGAAGAGTCGCGTCTGGAGGAATCGCGAAGGAATAGCCGAATAGGGTTTGTATTTGTTTTGTTATGAGCTCTCTTTTTTCTAATCCCTTGGATTAAATCGGATGGTTCAAAAATCGCATCAATCGAACCGGCCGGTTTTTTTAAACGGGATCGGTTTCCTAGGTTGGCAGTCGAACCGGCGGTTCGATCTGTTCAATCCCGGTTCTCTGCTGGGGCGCTTCTTAAGCTACCGTAACCGGCTGGCCGGCCGGTTCGCGGTTCAACCGGTTGAACCGGCCGGTCCGGTCCGGTTTTAAAAACGTTCACTATGATACTCAAGTAAACATGCCCCAAATTCTTTTAAATATAATTTAAATCAGTTTTTAATGGATGTGGAAATATTCGGCTTTTTGTAGACATAACAAAATTAAGAACTTATTACATTGGACTTTAGTTTAACTGAAATAACATCGAATTAAGTCATTGCCAGAAAATAATATCACAATAATATTTTTGACGCTGCACATAACAACGTGTATGGAAAACCATCAGCACAAGAATTAACCGGCATACGCAGCCTTGTAGTCGCTAAAAAGCTGATCCACAGTCTTACCAAGTAGCTCAACAAAAAAATCATTGCTATAACCATCCTTCATCTTAGCATTAAGCTTCGCCACGAACCCAGAGTCCAACCCACCGCAGTAGTCAAGGAATCGCGCCGTGACGTCGTAGCCCTGATCCCACCGGTCTCCCTGCCCGGGCTTCACCCAATGGCCGTCGAGTGGCTCGTAACCAGCCCTGAGCCTCAAGTAGTCGGCCACCCCTTCGATGAGCCCTGACGACGCTTGTCCCTTCCCATCCCACTGCCACACGTGTGTGCTCTCGTGGTACAGCACGCCAGTGATCTCCGTCTTCACGTCGCCTTGGAAGTTCGCTATGTATTGTGCGCTCACGTGGATAGCGTTTCCTGCAGTGTAGGCGACGCCATCAAGGCTCTCGATGAGGCCGTTGATGATTTGTAGGTTCTTGTGATCTCCCTCGTTGCCCTGGTTGAAGGTGGTCCAGATGAATGAAGTGGCATCGGCCAGGACTTGCTTGGTGTAAACAACACTGATCTCGGAGTCAAAGCGGTTACCACCGGGTGTGCTGATTGCGTTGTTGGTGACTTCGTAATCGACGGCAAGGGCTACTCTGGTGGCGGCGGCTATGGTGAGCAAAAGGGCTAGGCAGAGAGGTGAAGGAAAAGTATTCTTCATTATTGGTGATTCCTTGGTTGTGGATTGGAGAACTGTATGTAGGGAAGTATTTATAGAGGTTTGAAGATGAAAAGTCTGCTCGGTAGGTGAGGTTCTTTCATTTCAGTCATGGGCAGCCGCATTAGTTGAGGTTAACTACCAATAGGGGCCGGAGAAAGACTTGGAAAACCACCAATTGAAGTCAACGAGTAGCAAAATTGACGTGATCAATCTCGTTTTTTTCATAGAAAAAAAAAATATATTCCATTCGTTTCTTTTTAAGCGATTCTGATTTTTTTTATTTACATAGAATATACTGTAATTTTGTCTTTTTTGATACAAATGAATAAATCATTTAGCTTCAAAATTAATCCCATAAATTTTGCAATAATTTAGCCTATTTTATAAATAAAAATAATTATTATAATTTTTTTTAATAACATTATTAGATTTCTTATGAATTTATACTATAATATGAAGAAAATTATACCAACTTTAGCCCCTAACCCTTAATCCTTAAAAGAAGCTATCGCATTGAGTTTATAAGAACCTAGAAGAGGTTTCAGCCGCCTCACCAATTTACTATAGAATTTCTTGGTGTTAGTAAGGGGTATGTTAATATGATTAATAAAATTAAACAAAAAGACCGTAGACTAGAATGTTAGCAAGTATCAAGAAAACAATCACTTTGAAAACCATGGCTATAATGCTAACACAAATAATGATCTTACATTAATATTATGAAAATATTTGTATCACTCCAAATAAACCAACAAATAAATGAATATATTTCAGAGATTGCAACGTCGCGGCATCAATTTATATCACGCCGTAGCACCTACTCACCACGTTGAGGCACCTATTTCAAATGTTATAACGCCATGTTCTGTGTTTGCAAGCACCACAGCAGTATAATAGTCAACATCAACATCACGATGTTACACAGCATCACTGAACCCAAAATCACACCATACCATTGAAGCCTCGGGAAAATTCTTGGAGCACCAATGGCTATTAGTGCACCTTAAAGTGCCCTAATATGTATCTGTTAAGGGCACATGATTTATTGGGGTAAGGGCATCTTTATTTTAAATGAAAACTAAACTTTCATGACATATAATTTTGGTGAAATAGTCTCCTTAATGTCACATATAAGATGTCCTAATTGACAACCTTTTATAACACCTTGATATGATGAAAATTGTGAATAAATCTAATAAATATTAGGTGTCACAATAGGTTAACTTTCCTGAAGAATTTGTTTGATGAAACATGTTTAATAATAAGGTGCATTTAAATTGCCATATGATATATGGTTTCTAAACACTTCAATTTACTGAAATAATTTTAATAAAATGACACTTTTAAATGCCTCAATATATGCTTTATCCAATGTAAACTACATTCAATTATCAAATAATTATGCTCACTCATAAAATTTCAATTGTGAATAATTAATGTCCAATCCAATTTCTAAAAATTGCACATATGAGAGCTTACCTAAGATGTTTTTTAAATAAAACATTTATTTCATAAATCTAAATTACATGATTTTTTCTCCTTCAAAAAAAAAAAAAAGTAGCTACTTCTAGCTTCATATATGTACATAATCAATCTATTACTCTAAATATCATCACAAAACAATACAAGAGGGTGATTTATTTACACAATAGCAACCAAGCCTTGGATTCTCTATCTCCACACTTCATTGTCATCTACTTCTGCCTGCAACCAAAAAGACATTGGAATTTTGAATCTGAATTAATGAAATACATTTTGATATTTATATGCATATTTTCATTCCAACAGAATCTTTTAAAACGTTATTACTTGTAAGGAAACTAATTCTATAGCAAGACAATTTCACAATTGTCACTAACTTCATGATTGCTAAATGGTTACAGCCGAGAAACAATGCAACTAGAATAGCCTATATCTATAACTAGGAGCCTCATTAAGTTCTTCAACATCATTGAATCCAAAAGAAGATGTAGCTCCATCTACATATTTAACATATAAAAAGTCAAGAAATGCAATGACTGAATTACTGAAATATTGAAGGGAAGGTGATTTACTAATTTTTGTCTCTTCAAATTTCAAAGAGATATCACAAATAAGAAAAAGGCTAGAAATAAAAATTGGAAACTAATGAGGATTTTTGAACTCAATATTTACTTTTATTGACTCTGTAAGCAATTAAACATAAATATTTAGCCTCCCAAAACAAATCATTAAAAAAAACACTATCAATGTTTAAAGAATAATAAGGGAACATCATTTACCAAATTTATAAGTCTTGCAAAAACCACCAAGCTATTTTCTTCTCCAAAATGAAAAGTCGTATCTTCAAACTTATTGAATAGTCCTTTCCTGCATAAGAACGCAATTGATTGCCTAGAGTTTTTTCCTATGCGAAGTACAAAAGTAAGAGAACATCTAACCTTTCTACAGAAAAACAAATCCTTGTAAATAAGAAGCATGGAATTTGCTTTCCACTCGACTTCCTTCTTTTATGTAGAGGCTATATCATCCGTGACTTTGGAGATTAGAATTTAGTTTCCAACTAAACTAAAAAAACCAAAGTAAATTAAGTTTACCAACGTATGCATAAATACTGAAATACATATAGAAAAGAGAGAATCAAAGAAAAGAGATGAATTTTAGAAACAGTTTTCCAATGCCAAATGAAATCAAAAGAATAGTTTAGTAAAGTAAGAAGCAGAGAATGCGACATATCCTCACATTAAAAGAAAAAGACTAAAGAAAGAATATCTATATATTCATGGTGTATGTATATATATAAGCTCTGACATTTACAGTTAATAATAACAAAATAACTCTAAAATAGAAAAGCTTATCACAGTCAAAGATCATAAAATCTGGCACCGATAGTTATCAACCAAGTAATTCCTCTAGGTAGATAAATTGTAATCGTAATATGGGGTGCCTAATTGCCCAGAAAATTATGGAAGACTTCAGCTCAGCTTTACGTGATTATGGATTTTCAAAGTTCAATGGCATAAATGATCTAAATAGAATGATGTAAGAACAATTAAAAATCTACCGAGAATTAGATTGCTAACTATGAAGATGGATATATTGGAGGAAAGTAGTACAAAATTCAACAACACCATCCCATGCAACAGTAGTATCCATCTAGGAAATTCACTCGCTTGATTAGTAACACTCAATAATTTTTTCGCTATGTAGTTCACAAAGGATTCATTTTTTACCTTCAACCAAAATCATCAAAAGATCAATTAAAAAATCCAACTCCTTCCGTAAGAAATAAACAATAAGCCATTTGTAGTTTAACTACATTTCATTCAAAATTAAGCAAGGTTCATGGATGAAAAAGCATGAGTATAGTAGATAGAGGAAAAGTAAGAAGATAAAGATTGTTAACTTAAAGTGAACATGCAAAGCAATCACAGCCCAAAAGTAAGTAGATTTTACTCTACATCATAATAAAGCATTTTCTATCAACTAATAACATTAAACATCACAACAAAACCCACACCGTTCAACTTTTTTGGTAACATTTTTTTATAGGGTCTTTTTATTTCATATCATAATACTATCAAAGAAAAAAAAATCAAGATTAAATCTCATGAATGTGGCATATTCTCGCCTTATTGTGATGCATAAGGAAACTATTATTTTAATCTTAACTATGAGAAACCAGGTAAAAAACAAACCATAGTTTACAAGAAAACTATGATCACATCAGTTTTGTTAATTTCCATTATCATTATCAACCTTAACCCAACTTGCACTAAGCAGAATAGAAACTATCTATTTAATGTATCTAAGAGAAGCCAGCTACTTACAAATTGCAAGCAATTTAAGATATCTTGAATTTAGTACACTAGCATCATCATCCTCATGCCCAACTCCTAGGGTTGGCTTAATTAGCTTTCTTGGCCAATCCTCTCAATATTTCAGACATGCTAACTCTAGTTTCCGTAAATCTTCGCACATAACATAAAAAAAAAACTTATAGCTTGAAACTGTCTTTTATTCATTATAATCCTTCGACATAAATTATATCTATTTTCCTTTCCGGTTGACTTTGAGACTTCATAAAGATTTACACAAACATTATAAGTCCACCTTCTATAGCCTTATCTTGAAATAGTATTATTTCCTACTCCCATTAATTCCACAAGAATTAAAAGGGAAATGCCATTGTGGAATCAGGAAGCAATGAATCCAACAACTAACTCAAACATACTAAAATAATACCAATGACCTAATAAAATTTAAAATCAAGGAGAGGAAGATTATCTAAAGGTCAGAAGATTTACCTTTTGCGATGTACAAAATAACTTGCATTCATATGAGAATGATAGTCGACCAATTGTTCATAAATTATAAGTTAGGAATTGTAAGAACCCTAAAGAATTAAAAGAGAGAATAAGAACATCTTATGAACCCTACAAAATCGGCATTCTACATTGGAATAAATAAATCCTATTGTGCTTGAAAAAGATTAAAAGCCATGAGAAGATTTACCTAATACAGTGGTCTCGATGTAGTGGTATCCATCGACGAATCACACGTAGGCCACAGGAGGAATACGATGCTCTAGCAAGTTGAAAGAATAATCAGAAGAAGAGGGAGGTTTCGATTGGCGATGTACTAGCTATGATCAGGGAATCATAAGCAGGGCGCAGGAGGAATACACACTAGAGCAAAATGAAAGAAAAATAAGAGGAAGGGGCTGGGGGCTAAGGCCAGAGCCGAGGCTAGGGGGGGGGGGGGGGGGGGGGGGGGGGGGGGCTTACCTACTGCACAAACTATCTCTTGGCGCCGAAATCATTTTATGCCTTAATATATATTTATTAGCAAAACTTAAATAAAAGTGTCTACAATTTCCAATGATGAGAGGCCAAATTGATTCAATCAAAAGATGCACCATTCTGAGAAGTAATTATGTTATGCTAGGCAAACATTATAGCACTGAGGCGCTCATTCTTTTTTTTAGCATCATGGTGCCACCTTGTCTAGCACCATAGCACTTTTAAAATGTCCCTATACAACATATAAATAATTTTTCAGTTGTATTATTTGAAGAGTTCCATCACTTGAGTGAATTCTTATAATTTTAAAAGTATTTTCTTAAGTGCCACCTTAGAGTAAAGTCTAAGGGAAACTAGGGAAGTGCAAGATACTTTTCCTTACACATATCTTATCATATTTATTTAAGTTACTCTATAGTTGGTGGAGAAAGGAGTGTGTAGAATAATATTTAATCCTTATGGGTGACAATTTTCTTATTACCTTTCTTATATCTTTTCTTTCAATGAATGCAACGAAGATGAGTTTTCTTGTTATATTTTTCATGTTTTGATAATTCTTTAGTTTTTGAGTGATAAAATAAAAAGTTTAGCAGGCAATAATGTAGACACTTGCTCGATAAGTGATAAATAATATTTTTAGTATCTCTTGATCTTAATTTAATGTATACAATCGTCATGTGTGTATTTAAAACTTTTTGTGATATATAGCCTTGATGGAGAAATACTGGAATGATTAAAAATATTGAAATAAAATGATGGCATGCCTAGACATAGGTTTATTGAACATTCTAGGTTTTATAGAGATAGTAAAACTGTAGGAGGACCATAAACCTTTATTTTCACCCCTACAATCTCCAGAGAGGTGAAGGGATACATATGCTCCGATCCACATGTATGAGTAAGAATCTCAATAGAAAAACTATATCATTTACATTCATTAGTCAAAAACACTTTATTTTCATAAGAATGAAAATCTTTTTGCAATTTTTTATTTTCTTGTAGTGATAATGTCCAAATATTATTTTTATTTTTGATAGGATAAGTGGTGCATTTGAAGTAAATAATAGTAGTTAAATTATAATTAAGCAAAACACTTTCTTGTGGATTTAACACTCTACACTTCCACTTTATTACTTGATTTAGTACGTATACTTGTATAATTTAGAGGGCTTTTACTAATATTATATCAAAGAAAATTTGAGAATATTTTGACATCAAGAAGTCACATATTGACTTACTGTAAGCCCCCCATTAAGTTTTCGACACCATTTCTAGGGAAGTAATATACATATTTCAAGTTTTACTATATTATTAAAATATGTGCATATTTAGACCTACATATATCATGTATTTTTTCTTTATTTGATAACAAAATCTAAAAAAAAATTAAAAAAGCATTTACTGGTTATTTAGATTGTGTTTTAATTTTAATTATTTCATCATTATTGTATGCTTAATAGATCTGGTAAGGAGCCATTGTTGTTTGATAGAAAATTAAAGAGGATGCTTAAAAAATTCAAAAAATAAAAAAAGATTTTAAAAGTCTAACATAGCATAAGATCAAGATCATTCTAGTCCTCTTACAGAGTATGCTAACTTTGTAGCAGAAGGAATCCATCATAGTATCACTGCACTTGCAATCTAGGCTAACAACTTTGAACTAAAACCATCCATAATTCCAATGGTTCAAAAATTCCTAGTTTGGGGAAACTTCTGTTGAAGATCCAAACTTATTTTTAGCCAATTTCTTGGAAATTTATGTAACATTTAAGTATAATGGTCGAAGTGATAATGTTATTAAACTTAGATTATTTTTATTTTCTCTATTTGGTAAGACTAAGATGTGGTTGAATTGTTTGTCCCTATGCGCTACAACCACTTTGAATGAATATGCTCATAAAGTTTTAGCTAAGTATTTTTTAACTTAAAAAATTGCTAAACTTAGAAATGACTTCACATCTTCTGCCGAGTTTGAGGGAGAATTATATTATAAAAGTTGGGATAGATTTAAGCAAATATTTAGGAAATGCCCTAACCATATTTTACCCAATTTTTTGTTATTTAGATATTTTAGAATGAATTAGTAGGAACCCTTAAAATTAATCATATAAGCTCTAGGTCAATGATCTTTAATATCTAAGTCATTTGAGGAAGTATATGAATTAATATAAAAAATATATATTAATATTGATTAGTGACTTGCTGATAGGGTGAATCCTAAGAGAATAGTTGGAGTTTATGAATAATATGGTTTATCAATTCCTACTACTCAAGCTGCAATAATTTCAAAGAAATTATTATACTATTGGAGTTAACTTAGGATCCGAACCTTCATTACAATTGGAAGATCATATTTTGAATTCTATTTATGATTGTAGTGCTCTATGATTAAAAATATTTCTTTGATTGGAAGGAAAAAAAATGTTGGTGGTAATAATAAATAGAATACATGTCAATCTAATCAGGGAGAAAATTGGAATAATCCTTAGTAACCCATTGTGATTCCTAGACCTTCTTATCCCTAAATATTTAATCAAAAAATTTAGTTTAGGAGTAGGAATACACCTTTGGAAGAGGTAGTTATTCAATTGGGAACTCAATTGCAAAATATAGTTGCTTCAATAAAAAATTTAGAAATTCAATTAGAATAGCTTGAAATCACTTTCAGTAGTAGACCTAGACAAATTAGTTCTTTACCCAGCAATACTGAAGTTAACCCTAAAGTGAAAGATGGAGATCATAGTGGAAACCACTTAAGGAGTTGTAGTAATGCATCCTATCCATTATAAAAATTCTAGGCAAGTCTAGCTGAAGACTATAAACTTAGTGTTAATGGGAGGAAACCCACTTATGTTTCAAGTTATTTTCCATTATTTAGTTCTTTTGTTAAGTGTGATGTCATCCTTCTTTTAATATTTTTATTTTATGTTAAGTTTTGATCATTTTATGTAAATTTATAATATGTTCTATTATTTACATGCTTGCTTTCATCATGCTTAAATTATAATACATAATCTCTTTAGATATTTGCACTTTGATTATTTACTGAGCAAAAATAAAAATGATAATTACAAAGTATGTAAATTTAAGATAATAATAAAACTCCAAATGATAGTTTGAATGAATATTACATAATAATTCATTATGTGAAAACTTAACGATTAACAAACTTAGATCACTTATGCTAATCACTTAATTTTGAATCTAGAAACTATAAAATATCATATTGACTAATGAATTAAAAAAATAAATAATTAACTTTATGGAATAGAAGTGTGTAGGTTAAATTTTTGAAATTCATAAGTAGACTTGAAATTGAATTAGTACTCTTGTCGAATCCTTACCTGAAATCAATTAGGATTGCAAGAAAATGATGGTAAAATTGATATTCAAAATCATTAAGTACTCCATAAATAGTAAAGAAAAAAATGGAAAACTTAAAAGAAAATATTACAAAAGAAAAAGATGAGTACATTCAAAAATTAGTATTAGTTATAATTTAAATTCAAATGCATCCTCATACTAAAACAGAAAAAAGGGACAAAGAAAGTGAACTAGTGCATGTGATGGTTCTCTAGTGAATTTCCTATTTTAATAATGATCACAACTAATTCCTATGCTACAGTATTCATTTATATACTCAAAAGTCAATTTTGTATTTACAAATATAGTGTATAGATTAAAAATAAGTAATAACAAAGGTGACTAACTGGGATAATGATTATGATTTTTTTAAAAAAATAGAATTATAACTTTGTTCATTTAAAAATTACTTCTAGACTAGGATATATTGTCCTATTATTAGAAATTTTAAATTATTAATTTTTTACTTTAGCTATTAAGTGATCAATGGGCAAAATTAACCATTACATGAAGACAAGCAAGAGTTTAAGATAGGAAGAATTTCTTAAGTGTAAATTAAGTATTATTTATTGTATTTAAATTTAAGGAAAAGGATTTTGTTTAGTTGTGTTTTGTACTAGAAAATTCAAAATAATAATATCGCTTACATCATCCACACCCTTGCACCTTTTTTAAGCAATGCATCACAATCTACTTTATTTACAAGCGCCATAATGGTACCATAATCAGCATCACATTCTTACGCAAAACCTCTTAGCCAAAATTTACACCATAGCACTTTAGCCTCAGGAAAATTCAAGTTGAAGCGTTATACATTTAAATGCCTCAGTACTAGATTCCTAATTCCAGTGTTGTAGTGCTCAATTTGTTTTAGCACCATGGTGTAGTTCCCAATGATTAAAAGACATGACAAACTTAGCCAGAATGTGTTTAATTCCAAGAAGTAATTATTCCATGTCAACCAACATTGTATCAGAGCTAAAATTACACTGTCAAGGTACTAGTTCATTATTTTCCATTATGGTGCCACATTGTCAATGTTGTAATGCCTGAACCCATCCCTATACATAATAGAAATAGTTTTTCTAATTATTTTATTAGAGTAGTTATATCACATGAATAAATTCTTATTACTTTAAGTTACTTCTTTAGTGCATCCTTAGAGTAAAGTCTACAAGAGCCTAGAGAAGTGTAAGATATTTTTCCTTATGGAAATTTTAACCTAATTATATAAGTAACATTGTAGTTGGTAGATGAAGTGTAAAGAATATCTATTGATCAATCTAGGTGAATTTTTTTATTAGTGATTATGTATCTTTTCTTCTAATGAATGAAATAACGATGAGTTTATTTATTACATTTTTCAAGTTTGGTTATTTATATAGTTTTTTACTGACGATATAAATAACTTAGCAAGTTCTAATATAGTCATTTATTTCATAAGAGATAAATGATATTTTCAATAACTCTTGATATTCATTCAATGTATATAATAGCCATGTGTGTAGTTAAAATTGAGCGTAGTGCATAGTCTCGATGGAGGAATACTAGAATAATTAAGAATATTAAAATGAAATGTTGACATGTCTAGACATAGGATGTTTAAACATTTTAGGTTCTATGGAGATAGTAAAATTATAGGAAGGCCGTAAACCTTTTTTTTCACCCCTATAAGCTCATTAGAGATCTAGGATTGCATATGCTCTGATCAACATCTACAATTAAGAGTCTCACTAAGAAAACTATATTAGTTATATTTATTAATCCACAACACATTATTATCATAAGTATCAAAATATTTTTGCAAATTTTTATTTACATTTAATAACAAAAAAATCCTAACATCATTTTTATATTTGCTAAGATAAGTGGTGCATTTGAATTAAGTATTAGAAGTTAAGTTGCAATTGAGCAGAACTCTTCCTCATGGGTTAGACACAAAACTCTTTTATTTTATTACTTTATTTAGCATGTATACTTGCATAATTTAGTGGGCCTTTACTAATTTTATATTAAAGAAAATTTAAGCATATTCTATACTCAGCAAGTCACATATTTGCTAACTATAAGCCCCCCATTATCTATCTACTTGATTAGCCACTTGTGACCTTGAGGGTAAGCATTTTATATTGAGACAAAAGTATGGAAAATTAAAACTTGCATTGTAAAATTCCTAAATTTGTTAGCTAATAAATTTTAATTTATCATAACATCCTAATATAACCCAAATAATAAGTTATACCAAAGAAATATCTATTAACAATGGCTTAAATAAGATAAATCATGGTTAGGAGAAGATTAAATTAGTATTTTTTTTAAGATTAAATTAGTATAATTGACCAATATTATTTCTTTAGTTTTATCCACCATTTACTTATGGACATTGTAATAATTATCTCTTTGGCACAATCATAACCTTCCATTTAGCTATATGAGTGTATGTGGTGGCTAATGGTAGGGTTCTAATTATGGAACAAACTTGGTTAATCCTTGATTAATTTCTATTGAGTGGTTATAAAGGTGAGGGGGGCCAGGGTGTGTGTGTGGGGGTGGGGGGGACTTATCACTATTTTTAAAATAACTAAACAAACACTATAGAAAAATCACCCATTACTTGGGAAATTTTTTGGCGGCTTTTCGACGGTTAATTTTCCGGTAGTTTACTCCCAGCATTATTTTTTGACTACATTTTTGGCAGCTTTTCCATATTTCTGGCAATTTTTAAATAATTTAACTAAAATGATTTAAATTTAAAATATTTAAATAATTTAAAAAATATTAAGTAAATTAAGTTAACTATTTCCTTAATTTAAGTAAAAGGTTTTACATTTAAAATTATTATTTAAATTTTAAATTTTTATTTTCAATAATTAGAAATTATAAAATTATTTTAATTAATTATTAAGTTTATTATTTTTTTAAACTAAACTTAAATTTTAATATTTATTTTAATTAAATTTCATTTTAAAATTAATTAGGAATTTTTATTTTTAAATTAATTATTAATATTTATTTTAATATTTAAATTAGTTTGTAAATTTAATTTTTAGTTTTTAATTATACATATTATATGGTATAAATATTAAAAACTTACAGTAAATTTTTTTTGTTCCGTGTAGCAACATGGTTAGGAGTTAACAAAATTTCTTCCCAACCAAAGTTCGAATCTCATGACATGCATGCACGTAGGCAGATGGGTGGGCTAGCGGGGAGCATGCGAAGGCCTCCAGGCAGTGCAGGCGGGTGGGTAGTTGTAGCGAGCGGGCATGCGGGTAGTAGAGAGGGAAGCGGAGGAGTCCCTCCGGGCAGCATAGGAAGGAGCTCCGAGTAGCGTGCGTGGGAGGCCAGCTGCAGTAAGTGAGCAGCTGCAGCGAGCAGCATGGGAGTCCCTCCGGGCAACTGGGTGGAAAGAGTGTGCCTCCGCAGAGCAAATTTTTTTATTTTTTAGTTTTCAATGACCTAATTCTGCCGAATTTATTTATCGCCGAAAAATGCAGCAGGAAAAATTTTTCCTACGTGGATTTTACCGGTGGAAATTTTGCTGTCGAAAAACTGTAGGTAAATTCTAAAAGTGCAAGAAAATGATCAATTTTTGCCAAAAAATGCAGCTATTTTTAGGTGATTTTGCTGTAGTGAAAGCTCTAAGACCAATAGCCTTGAGGCTAGCTTTAACTACAGCTAATTTATGTTTATCCTAGGGCATTCTTCAAACTAGAAGACTAAACTATATTATATTATTACTCTAGCATGCTGAGATTTATTTGAACATTTTTTTCAATGTTTTTATAATTAAAATTTATTATATTTTAACTATATAATAAAGAAAAATATATTAAATATCCTTAAAATAGTGTGATTCCATAAATATGTTATTTAAAGTCATTAAATAAAATGTCATGATTTTCCATAACCATAAAGCTTGTTATTAAAACTTCAACCCTAAAACCACTATTTTTCTATTTTTAAAATTAGGTTAATTAGAATAAATTGAAATTTCATGTTTTTGTACCTTTCTCAACGCATTTTCTTGTGATTATATATCATCTAAAACATAATTGGGTACTTTATAAATTAATTGGACGTTTCTCTATTTATTTGATATTTTTCATAAACATTTCAATAATGATAATATTTATATAAAATGTTAATTTATTTGAAAAAAGTAAAAAGTTGTTGGAGCTCTCCATCTCATATTAATTTGCATGGGGTAAAAATTTCATGAGCATTAGATACATACATCCTTATTATACTAAGTGGCTATGGGGCTATGTATATCATTGCATTGAAATATGCATGTTCTGGTGTAATACAAGTGTACTCATATAAGTTTGATGAGCAACCAGATTTAGCTCATCTTAAGGGCTTAAAAAATTATGACATATCATGTTAATAGAAATGAGTTTATAAAATATTCTTTATTAATTTAAAAAAAAATACTTTGATGGCATCTCAAAGATTAATTGCTCTTCTTAATCAATGATGTATGGTTATGATAAAATGACTTATATTATTAAGAAAACCATCACTTAATAATTGTGCTCAAGGTGTTAAGATCGAAAGCGAAAATTTGGAACTAATATGATTGAACCTACATAATGGAGAGCTAACTCACCACATGTGTCATGTCCTAACCTAACATAACATTTATATTATAATTGTTAAGCTTACTTAGGGCGGGTGTAACCTTTCATAAAGGTGGTTGTAAAGGTTTTGTAGAGAAAGTAACTTTATTTATAATTTGTTATAGAATGCATCTTTAAGCACTTAAATTTCTTGAAAACACTTAAGAAAGATTGTCCAAACAAAAATTATGGTTGTGTTGTGAAAAGACAAGGAATAAGAAAGTTTCCTTAAATGAATCCTAGGTAATTACGTATATTAAAGATTACAACAACAACAACAACAACAATAACAACAACAACTACAACAACAAGCCTTTATCCCACTATATGGGGTTGATTACATGTATCCTTTCTCTCCATTGTTAGCAGACTTATTAATAGCTTTATAAGTTCTGAATAAATCCCTAGCACCAATAGCCTGGAGGCAAGCTTTATCATCACTAATTTAGGGTGTATCCTTGGGCATTCTTTAAATAAGAAAACTAAACTATATTATATTATTCCTCTCAGCATGCACTAGTTTGTTTAGATTTATTTGAACCTTTCTTTTCAAGATTTTATAATTGAAATTTAATATATTTTAAGTATATAATAAAGAAGAATACATTAAATATCCTTATGATATTGCCATTGAATAAATATCTTATTTAATATCATTGAATAAAATGGCTTGATTTTCCATGACCATTAATCTTGTTATTTAAATTTCAACCTTAAAACCTCTATTTTTCTAATTTTTGAAAGTAGGTTAATTAGAAAAAATTAAAATTTCATGCCTTTTTAGCTTTCTCAATGCATTTTCTTGTGTTTATATATCATCTTAAACATTGATGGGTACTTTCTAAATTATTTGGAGTTTTCTCCATTTATTTGATATTTTTCATAAACATTTCAATATTATTTATATTTAGATTAAATATTAATTTATTTCCAAAATATAAAAAATTACCTTGGATTCTCATTATTGCTTTTATTGTGTCTAATAAGGTTTCACATTATTGTATGCTTTCTATTAAAAATAGTACTTGTTTTTTACAAGGGTCTTTACTTATTAAGTATTTATTAGGGGTTCCTATTTATAAATGTAGGAAGACAATGTTTCTATTTGACGATCTCTTAGTTCTGTGCAAGAAGGCTTAATTCTTGGGATTTAAACCTTCTTAGTTTGGGGAGTAGATTAATCCTTATCAAAAGTGTCTTATGCTCCTTACCTATTTATGTCTTTCAAACTTTACAACCTACACGTGTTGCTTGTAATAAGATTGAGAATTAGTTAATAAGTTCTTTTGGAGAGGTTCCAATATGAATTCTAAAGTAATTTTGTCCTCTTGGACCAACTGTTATGGGGTTCTGGAGGAAGTGGCATTGGGTTGTAAAAATATGTATGATTTATCTTATGTATTTTCTTTTAAGTAGTGGTTTAATTTCTTCTTTAAACTTAGTCTCTGGGCCAAGTTTATGCTTGCTATGTACTATATTGGTAAGCATCCTATTATGTGCTACTATAATAATGGTGATTCCAGGGTTTGGAAAAGGATTTGAAGAATCAAGTGAAGTTTTCGAACCTCATGTTAAATGAGGTCTCGGTATTGCTAACCTCTTCATTTTGCAAGACCATAGCTTGGGGGCCAATCTATTGATTCTCTTCTTAATTTACTATCCACTGCCATTACTAAAGTTGAGTCATTTATCACTAACAACACTTGGCATTACAATAAACTTGATGGAATTCTTCCAGAGTCAATTATTTCTAAATCTTCAATCTTCACATTAATATAGACTCTGATGATTTGTTATTATGTAATTTGTCTTATAATGGTATGTTTAGATTAAAGGATGCTTGGCATGAGTTTAGAGATAAAAATTGTGTTAAGATAGTTTTTGCTATGATTTGGTATAAAAGTATATCTAAGACTATTTCTATTTTGTTTGAAGAATCATGCACAAATACATTCCTATTGATGAGAATTTGAGGAAAAGAAATGTTATTTTAATTTCAAAATGTCAATACTACTATCATATGGAGAACATGCATCATGTGTTTATTTTTGGTTCTATTGCTGTTAAACCTTGGGCTTGCTTTGATGATATTTTTAGATTGAATCAATTTAGTGCTCATATGTCTATTAACACTTTGCTTGATTCCTAGTTCATTAATTCTAAAGGGAATATTAGAAATGTCATTCCCTCTCTGATTATATGGTATCTTTGGGTTGCCATGAACAACTCTTTTTTTAACAATAATCTCATGGATCAACATCATATTATTCAGAATTTTAAAGGCAAAGTGTTTAAACTTTACTCTAACAACCTCTTGACTTCCAATAATTTTAGGAATCATAATTTTGCGGCTCAAAGTTTTTGTATTTCCCTATAATTTAGCATTTCATTAGATGATCCTAAATTAGTTTATTGGATCAAACCTCCCCCTACTACTTTTAAACTTATTTCTAATGTGTTCATAAAAAATAGCAATTTTGGGTGTGGTGGTATTATAAGAGATGATCAAGAGAACTTTATTATAGCTTTTGATGGCCCCTTTAAAAAATGCTCAGTTGTTGTTGCTAAGTTATCTCATATTTTGCACAGATTGAAATTTTGGCTTTCTTTTGTTATTACTAATATTTGGATTGAGATGGAAGTCAATTCTAGTATTCATTTGCTTGTGAGGCCGACATATCATTTTTGTAATCCTGATCTTTTCTACCTCATTAGAAAAATCAATTAGCTTTTAATTTTTTAAGCTTTACTAATTCTCATGTTCATAGTGAAGGAAATACTTGTACAAATTTGTTGGTCAATATAGGCTGCAATTTTGATTACGTCATTGATTTCTTTGGTACCAATTTACTTGATTTACTGAAAGGCCTTATTAGGCTGGATGAAATTGGTTTACCTTATATTAGAATTTTCTGGGGTCTTTTAGATTTTTTCTCTCTTTGTTCTTGCTAAGTTTTTTTTGCTGGTGCTATTATTTTTTATAGTTTTTTGTCTATGATGGGGTTGCTTCATGTGTTGGTAAATTCTATTATCAGCCATAAGATTGCTTTATAAGAAATCTTTAATTTTTCTTATCCTATTCATCCTCCTTTCAAAACTTATTATTGTTTTGTTGAGCTAGGCTTGAGCTATGATTGTAATTTTTGGAACTTCGAATTTTTGTTGCTCTTCTTCTCCATGGAAGGGGGGGGGGGGGGGGGGGGGGGGGGGTTGTGTGTGTGGACATATTTAGGAGGTTGTGCCTTTTTGTTATGTTATATTGTAGGGTCTATTGGTCATCTATCTACAAGTTAGGATGTCTTGGCCTATGTAGTTGGCTTGTAGTTTTTTTGTGATGTCTTGTTGGTTGATAATTTTGGGGTTTATTTAACTGGTTCATTTTGGTTTTTTATTGGTGGGCCTGAAAGTATTATTGTTGTTTCATTATGGTTGTGTTTCCTTATTACATATATTACTATTCTAATACTCATGCCTTCTGCATTCTCTACTTCATGCACCTTTGTGCATTTGGGTTTAGAATTAAGTTGCATAGTGGTTTTTATCATGATCTCTAATATGATATTATTTTCATAAGCTCAAATTGCTCGCCTCATCCCAATTTTCTCTGTGTTGGTTCCATGGAGCCTTTTCTCTACATTGATTTGGTTGAGAGGATTATTAACCTGTTCTATTGTTTTGGTGGGCTTTTGTTTGTTTTGTGTAATTGGAAATTCTTACAATTTTGCTATCAAAATTTGCAGAACTACATCACTTACTGTGGTTACGTTGTCTTAACAAACAAGAAGCCCAAAAGATTGTGACCGAGGTACATGCCGGATTGTGTGGTGCTCACCAATCTGGTCCTAAAATGAAGATGAAAATTAAAAGACTAGGATATTATTGGCCCTCAATGATTGACGACTGTATGTCTGTTGCACGTCGTTGTCACCAGTGCCAAGTACATGGTGTAGTCCTACACCAACCTCCTAATGTCCTACATCCAACAATTGCTTCATGGCCTTTTGAAGGTTGGGGCACAGACATCATTGGCCCTATCGACCCTCCCTCTTCTAAAGGTCATCGGTTCATTCTAGCGGCAACATATTACTTTTCAAAATGGGCAGAAGCTGTTCCACTACGAGAAGTCAAAATGGTTGACACCTAACAGACAAGTTAGAAATGAATCTCCGTAGATATGCCAACCTACCTTGAAGAGATCTTAATTGGGTTAGACTTTTAGGAGGTGGCATATCTAAGATGGATTTTATTTTGGAAGGATCAATTTCTATACCTCGATGTCTCACTACGAACCCTAAGAATTTCCCTGAAGTAACTCTGAAAGCACATTTCAAGGGGTTCATCTTTAGGTTATAGCGGCGCAACCTTTCAAAAACGATTCTCAGATCATGAAGGTGGTCTTCCCTTTGACGACTTTTGACAACCAAATCATCGATGTAACATTCCACTTGTTGGTGGATTAAATCATCGAAGATTCGGGTCATAGCTCGCTGGTAAGTTGCACCAGCATTTTTAAGTCCAAAGGGAATGACTTTGTAACAGAAGACCCCTATAGGTGTTCTGAATGTAATAAATTTTTCATCTTCAGGAGCCATCTTGATTTGGTTATATCTAGATGAACCGTCAATAAAATTGAAAATTTCATGCTCAGAGGCATTGTCTACCATGAGTTCTGGTATGGGTAATGGGAACTCATCTTTCGGACATGCCTTATTCAGATCCCTATAATCGATGCATACGCGAATCTGACCACTTTTCTTCTTTACTGGGACGACACTAGCCAACCAAGAGGGATATTTCTCATCTCGAATAAAGCCTGCATCGATCAGTTTCTTAACTTCAGTTATTACTTGTTGTTCAATTTTTAAACGCATGCGTCGTGGGGCTTGTTTGACAGGGATTATATCAGGTTGAATTTCAAGTTTGTGAACTGCTATTTCTGGAGATAATCCGGGCATTTCATCATAACTCCAAGCAAAGCAATCCTTAAACTCTGAAAGTAACTTGACTAAGTTATTTGACTCATACTCGTTCAATAAGGCACTTATGAACGTCGGATGTGGATTTTCTTCGTTACCAAGGTTAATTTCTTTTAGTTCGTCAATAGTTGATTGGATTTCCTCCTCGAGTTTAGGAGGTGCCTCCTTAACTTGAAAGTCATCCGAATCATCTAAAGTTTCTAAGCAAAATTCATTAAGATTTTCAATGTCCTCTACAAAAAGATGATCAAATCCTACATTGTTAGTAATTACTAAGCAATAATCATCATCATCAAATGGACAAACAGTATTAAAGCCTAGTCCTGCTTTTGACTTTGGTTTATGGAATTCCGTATTCCAAAGACTTTCAAAGGACTGAGCTTGACGTTTAGTCCAAGTAGATGGGGTAAGACCTTGCTCAATTAAATTTTTAACACAATAAGGATACCAATCAAAAGGGAGTTCCGCTATTTCATTCATAAAAGTGTCATCAACATGTACATCAGTTTCAATATTTTTGCTAGAAGAAGGAATAAACTTAGCATTTTTACAATCATCGCTCAAAGCAGGTGAAACTTTAACTGCCAACCCAGCTATACTATCTTGCGATAGTGGGGTTAAAGCTAAAGTCTTCACATATCCTTTAAGTCTTTCATAGGTAGACAAATCTGAATCATCCTCTATATTTGCCTGAATTTTATCTTCATCACTGTCATTTTCCAAAGAGATCTCAAATTTTGGCCTTTTGTTACTATTTTCATCCTTCAGTACACATGATTCATCATCTGAACCAGATTCTAAATCGATGCGTATCGTAAGGTTTTGCTTTTGAATGTTTTCATACATTGCACTTTCATGATTTTGCCATCCTCTGCCTCTACCTCACCCTCGTTGGGTCATCCTACCACCTCTTTGTGAGGGAGGAGCAGGATGCCAACGAATGCTATCTTCGAGGCAGGGATATTCTTCATCTATTTTTTCTTCTTTTTCTTTTTCATTTTTCTTTTCAAGTGCAATTTCATTTTTGGCCAAATTAAGATCTTTAGGAACAGACGTTTGCTTTTTAGGCAAATAATAGGCGGCATCTTCATAAATTCCTACTTCATGAATCGAGAATGGTTGCAAATCTCCCTTAATACAGTGCTCAGTACCATCTCTGATGTATTTGATGCATTGATGTAGGGATGAAGGCACCATCCTATATTCGTGAAGCCAGGGTCTACCTAGAAGAGCATTAAAAGATGTTGGAGCATCTATAATATGAAACTTAGCTTCAGTTTTAAAATCCTTAATCTCCAACAACAGAGTAACTGAACCCAAAGCCCTCTCTCCATTTTCGTTAAAACCCTGTAAGATCATCTTATCTGAGCTGAGCTTACGGACGTCTATTCTCAAATAGGCAAGAGTTCTTCGAGTCATAATATTAACTGATGCACCAGGATCTACAAGAATACGTGACAATCTAAAGTTATCTATGTTCACTGTTATGTATAGTGGACGGTTGTGATCAACCGTCCCTAAACACAGATCTTCATCAGATAAAAAAATTTCAGGAACTCCTCTGGAACAAAAAGCTTCATCAGGCTGTGCAACTGCTAACTGGGCCATGAAAATATCCGGATCTAACAAAGCTTTGATTAACGCTTCCTTCATTTTTTTTGGAAAGGATCAAGGCGTCGTAAATACTCAGTTTGGCAGGCAGCTTCCTGAGATGAGCTAGGACATTGTAATTGACCTTGGACATTCCACTCTCAATTGGACTCTGGAAAGGAACATGTTGAGGTGGAAGAGAAGACTCTGGTTCGTCAACAACTTGCTTTCCTTTGTCTTCAGAAGAAGCGTGAGGTGGTAATACTTTGCCACTACGAAGCTTGATTTCTACTATCTCTTCAGAAGAAGCGACAGGCAGGTTATCTTCTTCAACCTCAGCTAATTCTGATTTTACTTCTGTTAAATTTTCAGAATCAGACATCTCGGCTTCAATACAGATAGGCATACCCTGCAATCAAGAGCAGGGACATCACTATCTGAATAATAACCAAGAGAATGTTTTAATTCTTCAAAATTAATTTGATCATGCAGAGAATCATTTTCAGGTGTAGTTTTTAAGTCATCCGTAACATCATTATCAGAAATAGACAAGATATAAGCAGAATCCTTTTTCATTGATTTGACATCATCACACTTAACAAAACAAAAGTCATCTAAGTTAAGAGGATTGAGGATAACAGTCTCCCCATCCGAAGAAAACACAACTCTACTAGATACATCACAATCAACACTACTAAAAGCAACAAAATGATCTCTAGTGTCCTCCTTCTCCTGAACTATAGGACCCTGGCTGACTCAGGCTTCCTTAAGCTCTGAAGGTGGAGTCATCTCTACATCATCTTCTGGAACTATCAGATCAATCTGGAGAGGCTTCTGAGCTCCCAAAGACTCCTGAAGAGAAGAAAAGTAAAGTTTGTTAAGAAATTTCTTTGAAGAACGGGATAAAACTATATCCCAAGTAGAATCAGAATTTGAAAAAGAAGTAGGAACGATAGGTTCACCAGTCACACATTTAGCTGATCCCTGCCCTGGATCCACTAAGTATTCCTTGGGAATCACTACAGCTCCTAATTTCATGTTTCTGTCAAGCCATTCTTTAAAAGTGACACATTCTTCAAGCTGATGACCCAACATCTGATGGTAAGGGCAATAATTGGGGTGATCTGACTTACCCACCTCTTCTGGCCTTTTAGGTGCAGGTAACTTAAAGTATGGCTTTTTAAGAAGACTTTTCAATATCTTCTTTAAAGCCTCCTTCTTAAAGGGGTAAGTCTTACCAATTAATGCATTAAATTTCTCCCAATTTTCCCTTCTTTCTTCTGGAGTAAGGTAAGGTCGCTGTTGGTTGAATTCTGGTTGAATCCAAAGTGGAGGATGTTGTGGTGGCGGATATTGCGGTCTCTAATACTGTTGATTATAAAACTGAGGAGGAGACCTTTCTGCCTGCACTTTCATTGGCTGATTTCCCTTATCCACAGCTGACACCATCCCAGATTTCTTTACAAAGACCTTCTGGGGTTTCATCTTCTTAGGGTCTGAAGAGGACTGATCAACAAGGAAGGAGAGCTGTGAAGCTTCTTCTTGGAGACTGGAGGCCTTATTAAGCAATTTTTCAAATGTCTTAATGGTAAAACCCTTCAAAAGAAAGGCTACCGATCCATGAATGTTTTTAACCAGGATATCAATTGCATGTTGTTCTTGCAATTGAGGTTCACATTTCATGCTCAAATTCCTCCATCTAAGTATGTAGTCAACTAATTTTATTCCAGGTTTTTGTTTTTCTATTACAAGATCCCCAACTGTAACATGGTGCTGACTGCCTGCAAATCTCTTAACAAACATGTTCTCTAACTCTGTGAAACTGTGTACTGAACCATTTGGAAGATTGCATACCAATCGAACGCTACCCCTGACAGACTATTGACAAACTGTCTGAAAAGCAAAGCATCGCTTCCTCCAGCGTTGCAACAACTGGCTCTAAAGTAGGCTATGTGCTGTCTTGGGTTTCCAGTACCATCAAAGATCTTGAATGAGGGAGGTACAAATCCCTTTGGGTAAGGAACTGCATCAAACTCCTCTGAGTATGGTCTACCTTTTGGAGTATATGATGCACTTTGAGACTCTGCTAATGCCTCCATTACTTGCTTTTCTACCATTTGCTTTAACTCTTTGGATCGAAAAGCCTTTATTTCTAGATTTTGTTGGTATTCTTCTATAGTCTCAATCACTTGTTTCTTTCCTACCACCTGAACAGGCTCGGGTTGAGAAGACTCAACCTGTGCTCGTGGTGGTAAAGGACCCTGACTTTGGAAAGAAGCCATAGTGGCCATCATTTCTTCTATCATTTTCTCCATACTTGAAATCTACTCATCTTTTTGTTTTAATTGCTGTACAAGACGTTGAGTTAAGTCCGGTGCTATGCCTTCCTCAACTGCAACAATCTCTTCCCAAGAAATCTAGAAGGAAGAAAGAAAAAGAGTTAAGTAATCTCAAATCACAAGTAGAAAATCTTACCTTTGAACACAATGCAAAGCCTTCAAGCTCCAATGGTAGAAATCCTTCTTTTACTGGTCTCTCTCACTCTCTCCTTTACTCTTCTTCCAATAGGCACGAAGATCAATGAGCAAAAAGATTGGGTGGCAGTATAATTTGAAGTATATATACAAAAGATAAGAAAAACTACCCAAAAACTGCAAGTTTTCAATTCTGTACACAGTGGATCGTCCCGTACGATCGTGGATCGGCTTGGACGATTTTACTTAAAGTGTCGGAAAAGATCCTAATGTATATTGGTATGAACTATGTTCGAACACGCTCATCATCCCGTACGAACTATGTTCGTCCCGAACGAAACGGTTATTACATAGGTCGGTTCCAAAAATTCTACAGGACGTAACCAACTGACGTAAGTCAGTTCAGTTCGTCCTGGGATGAACAGGTTTCATCCTGGGATGATTTTATATAGAGCGTTTCATCCAGGGATGAAAATTAATTTCATTTTGTACGATCGCTTACAGAGAGTTGAAATTACTAAACGACAAGAGGGGGGGTGAATTGTAAAAGTCTTTCGATTAATAAAATTAACCCTACACAAGAGTTCTAATTTTTTTGTTGTTTTTGAAATATTAAAACAAAGATTTATGCAAATTTGCTTTCACAAAAAAATCACATGCAATAGATATGACAAGATTAAAGTGCAAGCAAAAAGTAAGCAATGATAAAGAAAGAACACACCAAGAATTTTATAGTGGTTCGGTCAAAATATGACCTACGTCCACTCCCCGGAGTCCTCCACTCCGGGATTTTCACTATCAAAATAGTTCTCCTTTTGCCCCCCTTGGCAAGGCGGAGAAGCCTGTACAAACCTCCCTTTCACCAACCGGCGTGGCGGAATACCAAACTCTATTTTCACCCTCTTGGCGATGGCAGAGAACCTTCTCGTTTTTCTCCCTCCTGGAGAAGGCAGAGAACCTCGAGGTAACGGATGTAGACGAGCCTTTCCCTTGGAGATCCTTCCTCAAATCCTTCTCGGGCCACAGGAGGAGCAAGATGCAGCAAGCTTGGAGCAACCGTGTGATCTCCCTCACACCTCTTCTCCCTCACAACGCTCACCTCCTCCTTCCTCTCAACCCTCTTGAATTTCTCTAGAATTTTCTCCCTTGGAATCCCTCTCTAACCACGTTCACCCCCTCTGTAATTGTTACCCAAAAAGACTTGATTGACACCTAAAAACGGGCTCCAAAAACCTCTGATTTCAAAATTAGCCGTTACTGTTCGTACAGTACGATTACACATCGTACAGTACGATCTTCACAAACAGCCGTCGTCCTGGTACGAAGATGTACGATCAGTATAAAAATAAATCGTACTGTACGATATAATATCGTACGGTACGATCCAACAAGATACTACTCGTACAGGACGATGGTCTGGACGATCGGATGTCGTCTCTGTTCATCGTATGGTACGATTACTATCGTACAGTACGATGTTCAAATTTTCATTAGCCCTGGATTACATGCACTAATCACGGGTTAATTTTAAGTAAGTATTAAAAACAGATCGTACAGTACGAACTTGTTCGTACAGTACGAACGGCGCAAAATCACTTACTTAAACTATATCACGGCTAGGGTTTTGGATCTGAACATATCGTACAGTACGAAATACTTCGTACAGTACGATCTATTCACAGAATTGTCCACATAGCTTGGATCGTACAGTACGAAATAAAATCGTACAGTACGATCTACAGAGAAGAATTTTATTTATAATTTGCAGTTAAAAAAAAACTCTCCCCCTGTGTGTGTGCATGGTTGCTCTTACTCTTACGCATTTTGTGGCCAGACTCAATAAAGTAAAAAGTGCAATAAATGAAAAATACAATATTTGACTCATACTCCTAATCTACCCGGTCTTGAGTCTTCCTTTCTTCCTGAGTCACTTGTGATCTTCCTGAAATGTTAGTGCTCAAGAAAAATAACAGATAAAATAATAATCAATGAAAAGCAGTTCCAAAACAGTCATTATTTGGCATCATCAAAATCTCAAACTCGGGGTCATGGGTTGCAACAATCTCCCCCTTTTTGATGATGTCAAATAATTTGTTGCAAGTAAGAAAGAAAACCATTTCTTTTGAAAAATATTTCTTTTGTTGTTAATTAATTTTTTTTTTGTTTTTTTTTTTAAATTAAACACAAGAAAAAAATACTACAAGTAAGTACAAAACAAAAGATACTGCATTTAGATGAATAGGCATTACAACAAACTTCTCCCCCTTTTGACAGCACAAAAAGGAGGAGCTACTAAAAGCAAAAAGTAAGAGAAGAAAACAAACAGAAACTACAATGCTAACATAAATAAACTAAGCAGACGGGTCCTGATCTGGTGGTGGTGGAGGTGGATTTGGTTGAAAATATTGAAAGAGAGCGTCGAAGCGGTGATCAATTGCAGTGAATCGTTCGCCAAACCACTGCATATCAGTCTCGTGTTGGTGATGCTGTTCTTGAATATGCATGTCGAGACGAGTCTGCAGCTGGTCGAAGCGGGCGACTAAGTCATCATCAGAGTGCGCCGGTGCTGGTGCTGGTGCTCGGGGTGCAGCATGGCGTCGTGGTCGAGCTGGAGCTGCGGCTGGTGCATCTTCTCCTTCTTCTTCATCAAAGACGGGTTCTTCAGGCTCATGTCCCCGATGAAAGAGAATACGGAAGGAAGCATCCGTATAGAAAATAGGGAGCATATCGGGTTCAGCAGGATAGGATAATTGATATTTATGGTAGAGGATATATCCTATGAGGTGACCAAGAGCCAGATTTTGTTTCCGTCGAGTGGTGGGAAGACGAACAAAAGTCATGTGCCTAATATAGTTGCTGATCAAATCGACCTCATCAAACTTAATATTGGACATAATGAGGTAGGTAGCGACTGACAGGGTAGGGGTCAGATTGATGCGGTCGCCACCTTTGGGTATGATAGAGGTTCGAAGGACATGTTGAATTATACGGGCATTGCGGGTTAAGGATTGGACTAGAGGCTGGTGTTGATGAAAAACAGTGTTCCTAAGGACTCTATTTACATCGCTCCAATCAAAATCATCAGTTAGAAACGAGCGAACCATAGGTCCTTCAGTGGACAGCCCAATATGTTGGGCGATGTCGGCTCTAGTTATTTCCACAGGGCGGCCACAAACAAGGGAGTGAAAAGTTGTGTTATCTACTGTGTATGTGAGATTTGCGAGAAATTCGAAAAGGAGTTCAGAGTTGTACGGAAATGCTAGGGTAAGGAGGAATTGAAAGGTAGTGGAGGCAAAGAGGCCCATTACCTCGAAATTTAAAGCGGCCTGATTTAGCATTTTTGAGGGCGAGATTTTGCAAGCCTTATAGCGGTAGTAGGCTTCCTCATTTTCGCTATTCAGAAAGCGATCGGATTGACGACTGGATGAGGACGAGCTTCCGGCAGTCATCCGACCTCGCTTAGACATTGTAGGAGGGCACGAAAACAAGTGGAAGGCTGAGAGAGAAGAGAGTTGAATGAATGGAACAGCCTATGCAAGGGTTTATATAGAATTTTCCGTAAATCGTACAGTACGAACATGAGATCGTACAGTACGAAATACAATTAATGTCCTGACCGGTCGTTTCGGGAAAAGGAGGTCAAATCGTACAGTACGATATATATCGTACAGTACGATCAGACGAATATCGATCGTCCCAAGGTTCACAGTACGACTTTTGACCAAAAGTTTCGTACTGTACGAATAGGTGGATCGTACAGTACGATACATAATAAATATCGTACCGAACAGCAATTACTCAGGTTGTCCTTTTGTGATGATGTAGATCGTACAGTACGAATCGAATGTATCGTACAGTACGATCATCAATAATATCGTACCAACCGGCTTTAATTCGTCCCAATCCGTTCTGACGTGGAGCGTACAGTACGAAGCGAATGTATCGTACAGTACGATCATCAATAATGTCGTACCAATCAGCTATAATTCGTCCACATACGTGCTGACGTGGATCGTACAGTACGAAGTGGATCGTACAGTACGATGCACAGTCATAGAAAGTGTTGGTGTGGTGAGTGTGTGGTGATCAGGAGCAGCCCTAAAGAAATTTTTTTTTTTTTTATTTTTTTTTTTTTTTTTTTTTTTTTTTTTTTTTTTTTTTATTTTTTTTTTAATTTTTTTTTTATTTTTTTTTATTTTTTATTTTTTTTTTTTTTTATGCATTTATATCTATGACACCTAATCTAGTCCTCAAGGTGCTAAAAGTGTCAAAAGCTAATGGTTTTGTGAATATGTCTGCCAATTGATCTCCTGTAGCGATGTGATGTAATTCTATATCTCCCTTAGCGACGTGATCTCTAATGAAATGATGTCTAATGTCTATGTGTTTCGTTCGAGAGTGTTGAATTGGATTCTTAGAGATACAAATTGCACTTGTGTTGTCACACATGATCGAGATGGTTCCAACAGGTAGTCCAAGATCAAGAATTTGTTGTTTTAACCATAGTACTTGTGCAACACAACTTCCTACCGCAATATATTCTGCCTCAGCTGTGGAAAGTGCTACTGAGTTTTGCTTCCTACTGGACCAAGAAACTAATGATTGTCCGATGAATTGGCAGGTACCAGAGGTGCTCTTTCTATCTATCCTACATCCTGCGAAGTCAGAATCTGAGTACCCTAGGATTTCAAAGGAAGTGCTGTGTCTGGGATACCAAATTCCTAAGTTTGGGGTGCCTAGTAGATATCTAAGAATTCTTTTGACAGCAGTTAAGTGAGACTCTTTAGGATCGGCTTGGAAACAGGCACAAAGGCACACACTAAACATTATGTCCGGTCTACTGGCAGTCAAGTAAAGTAGGGATCCAATCATTCCTCTATATTTTTTCTGATCTACTGATTTTCCACTAGGATCCTTATCTAATTGGATTGTCGAACTCATTGGGGTGTTCATGGGTTTTGCACTATCCATTTCATATTTCTTTAAAATATCCTTAATATACTTTGATTGGCTAAGAAAGGTTCCATTATCCATTTGTTTTACACTAAAGCCAAGAAAGTAATTAAGCTCTCCCATCATGCTCATTTCAAACTCATTACTCATTGTTTTTGAAAATTCATCGCATAAGTTTTTATCCGAAGATCCAAACAATATGTCATCTACATATATTTGAACAATGAGAATTTCTTCTTTGACCTTTTGTAAAAAGAGTGTAGTATCTACACTACCCTTTTGAAATCCTCTATCCAAAAGAAATGAGCTAAGTCTTTCATACCATGCTCTAGGTGCTTGCTTTAATCCATATAGTGCCTTTTTTAATTTGAATACATGGTTTGGAAATTATGAGTTTTCAAATCCGGGGGGTTGCTCAACGTAGACATCTTCCTTAATTACCCCATTCAAAAATGCACTCTTCACATCCATTTGATATAACTTAAAGTTCTTGAAGCAAGCAAAAGCTAAGAGCACTCTTATGGCTTCTAGTCTAGCAACCGGGGCAAAGGTTTCTTCAAAGTCTATTCCCTCAATCTGGTTGTACCCCTTAGCTACTAGCCTTGCTTTATTCCTTATTATTGTTCCTGAATCATTCACCTTATTCTTGAAGACCCATTTTGTTCCAACAACACTTTGCTCTTTAGGTCTCTTAACTAACTCCCAAACATCATTCCTGGTGAATTGGTTCAGCTCTTCTTGCATTGCTAGAATCCAGAATTCATCTCCTAAGGCTTGATCTATACTTGTAGGTTCTATCATAGAGATGAAAGCTGAGTGACTAACCTCCTTCCTAAGTCCATGCCTAGTCCTTACACCTTCTGAAGGGTCTCCTAAAATTAATTCTTTAGGATGACTAGAAGAATATCTCCATTCTCTAGGCAAAGCTTCCTGAGGTTCGACCCTTTCTCCTAAGGTCATCGTCTCTACTCCTTGAATTGCCTCTATTTCATCATCTTCAATTTTAGATTCTGAGGGCTTATCTGATTCATAAAATACCACATGGGTGGATTCTTCTACTACAAGGGTTCTCTTATTAAAAATCCTATAGGCCTTACCTACAGAAGAATAACCTAAGAAGACACCCTCATCAGACTTGGGATCGAATTTTCCTAAGGGATGTTTACCATTATTTAAGATGAAGCACTTACACCCAAAGACATGTAAATGTGAAAGGTTTGGTGTCCTACCCTTAAGGAGTTCATATGTAGTTTTATTCAGCTTCGATCTAATGTTTACTCTGTTCAAAACATAACATGCTGTGTTGACTGCTTCTGCCCAAAAGTATCTAGGAAGGGTATACTCCGCTAGCATTGCCCTAGCAGCTTCTACCAAAGTTCTATTCTTCCTTTCTGCTATGCCATTCTGTTGGGGTGTTCTAGGAGCTGAGAAATTGTGCTCTATTCCTATCTCTTGACAGAATGACTCAAATCTATCATTTTGGAACTCTCCACCATGATCACTATGGATTATTGATATTTCACAACCTAATTTTCGTTGAATCCATGTGGAGAAAACTTTAAATTCCTCAAAAGACTCATTCTTGTGTGCTAAGAATCTTACCCAAGTAAATCTAGTGAAGTCATCTACAATCACAAATCCATAATTCTTTCCACCTAGACTGGCTGTACTAACGGGTCCAAATAAGTCCATGTGTAGAATTTCTAGTGGCCTAGAGGTGATCACGTCTCTAATTGAGTGAAAGGATGATTTAACTTGTTTTCCTTGTTGGCAAGCATCACATAAGTGATCCTTGGTGAATTCTAACTTAGGTACACCTCTAACTAGGTTTTTCTGAGTGATGTTTCTAAGAGTTTTCATGCTAGCATGACATAGTCTCCTATGCCATAGCCACGAGTCATCAACTATTGTTTTCAAGCAAAATGATTTTGAACTATCAACGCAATCAAGGTCTAACATGTAAACATTGTTAATTCGTTTTCCTTCTAAAATAATTTCATCAAATAAACTAATCAGGCATCTATCAGTAAAAAACTTAACATCAAAACCTTTGTCACACAGTTGACTAATGCTAAGTAAGTTATGCTTTAAACCATCAACTAATAAAACATTTTCAATTATAAAATTCTTAGCATTACCAACAATACCTGAGCCTATCACCTTCCTGGTAGTGTTGTCTCCCAACGTTACTTTGCCTCCAGTTTTGGTCTCCAATAGGATGAACTTCTTCATATCTCCAGTCATGTGTCGCGAGCAGCCACTATCCAGGTACCACATGCTCTCACTAGGTCTTTTGTGAGAGCATCCCTACAATTTCATTCAAAGATTAGATTTGGGAACCCAAGTGAGTTTGGGTTCCTCCTTATGCTTGCATGAATGAGATGTATGCATGTTATGCTGTGATGGATGCAGTTTAGGTCTCCATACTAAGTGTGTCCTACGGTGAATTGTGCATGTGCGGGCTATGTGACCTAACATGCCACAAGAGAAGCACCTAACACCAGGAAACGGATTTACTAATCTATGAGTATGGTGGTGCCTCTTCCTAAGGTTTTGAAATGCATGCTGTGTTGGGGGTTTTCTAGGATGGCCTACTGTGAGTGATGCAATTTCATTTTCTAATTCTTTTATCTTTTCACTATAGGTTTTATTTTGAGCTGTCAATCCATCAACTTCTATCAATAGCAAGTGCTCACTATGATCTACTTCTAATGCAAGTGCAGTTAGTTTTTCAAACTCTACATCTAGTTCAATATGTGATGTTTTCAAGGATTCATGCGCTTCACTTAGTTCAATATGCTTCTTATTTAATGCATCATACTCATCAAGAAGTAACATGTGATCTTTATCTAAATCAGAATTTTCTTTAACTAAGTTAGCATGCTCAATTTGTAAGGAACTAAATTCAATATTAAGTTTAGCATGCATTTTCTTCAGTTTCCTATACGAGTCATGAATATTCTCAGAAATAAGCAGTAATTCATCATAAGAAAGTTGACATACCTCCTCTTGATCCAATTGATCAAGGTTATCATTAGCCATAAGACACAAATTTGTTACCTCCTCCTCTGCTTCTTCTTCTGATGATTCTGAGGCAGAGTCGGCCCAAAAAGCTTTCTGTGTCTTTGTCTTTCCTCTCTTGTATTTAACTTTGTCATCTCCTTTCTCCTTTGCTGGTTGACTCTTCAGATTAGGGCAATCGGCTCGAAGGTGACCTGGCTTCCTGCACTCAAAGCAAATTGTATCAGATGAAACCTTATTGGACCTTGAGCTCTTACCTTTATTCCAGCTGTTCTGATGACGCTTTTGTTTTCTTTTCAGGAAATTTTTGAACTGTCGGGTCATCAGTGCTATCTCATCATCTTCCTCCCCTGCAGAGCTTTCACTTTCTGAGTTGCTAGCTTTTAATGCCACCGTCCGCTCCTTTTTCTTTTCACCTGCATCACTTTGCCTTTGGCTCACTCCTTGCTCGTATGCAATGAGTGACCCAAGGAGGTTATCAATAGAATAAACATTAAGATCTTTAGACTCAGTGATAGCAGTTATCTTAGCATCATAGGAACTAGGTAGGCATCTAAGAATTTTATTCACTTTCTCAGAATTTGAAATTTCTCTACCTAATGCATGCAATGATGTCACAATTTGGGTGAACCTAGTGTACATGTCAGAAATTGTTTCGCTAGGTTTCATACGGAATAATTCATAATCATGCAGTAGAATGTTAAGCCTAGACTGTTTTACTTCGTTTGTTCCTTCGTATGTGATGCACAGTCTATCCCAAATCTCCTTACCAGAAACACAAGTAGATACTCTCATATAGTCCTCAGATTTCAATGCACAAAAAAAACAGTTTAAGCATTTAGCATTCAGTTGAGCTAATTCCCTATCCTCATTGCTCCATTCAATAAAAGGCACAGAAGTTTTCAAACCATTAACTATCTTGAACGGTGCAACATATCCATCATTTACTAACATCCACATGCGGTAATCTATAGATTGCAAAAATGTAGACATTCTAATTTTCCAGAAATCAAACGGTATGTTATCAAAAAGTGGTGGACGAGTTATTGAATAACCCTCCGCAGTGTTACGATTACCAAAATTCGACATGATCGTTTTTTCAAGGTTTTCTAAAACACTATTTTTGAAAAACAAGCTCTGATACCAATTGAAATTACTAAACGACAAGAGGGGGGGTGAATTGTAAAAGTCTTTCGATTAATAAAATTAACCCTACACAAGAGTTCTAATTTTTTTGTTGTTTTTGAAATATTAAAACAAAGATTTATGCAAATTTGCTTTCACAAAAAAATCACATGCAATAGATATGACAAGATTAAAGTGCAAGCAAAAAGTAAGCAATGATAAAGAAAGAACACACCAAGAATTTTATAGTGGTTCGGTCAAAATATGACCTACGTCCACTCCCCGGAGTCCTCCACTCCGGGATTTTCACTATCAAAATAGTTCTCCTTTTGCCCCCCTTGGCAAGGCGGAGAAGCCTGTACAAACCTCCCTTTCACCAACCGGCGTGGCGGAATACCAAACTCTATTTTCACCCTCTTGGCGATGGCAGAGAACCTTCTCGTTTTTCTCCCTCCTGGAGAAGGCAGAGAACCTCGAGGTAACGGATGTAGACGAGCCTTTCCCTTGGAGATCCTTCCTCAAATCCTTCTCGGGCCACAGGAGGAGCAAGATGCAGCAAGCTTGGAGCAACCGTGTGATCTCCCTCACACCTCTTCTCCCTCACAACGCTCACCTCCTCCTTCCTCTCAACCCTCTTGAATTTCTCTAGAATTTTCTCCCTTGGAATCCCTCTCTAACCACGTTCACCCCCTCTGTAATTGTTACCCAAAAAGACTTGATTGACACCTAAAAACGGGCTCCAAAAACCTCTGATTTCAAAATTAGCCGTTACTGTTCGTACAGTACGATTACACATCGTACAGTACGATCTTCACAAACAGCCGTCGTCCTGGTACGAAGATGTACGATCAGTATAAAAATAAATCGTACTGTACGATATAATATCGTACGGTACGATCCAACAAGATACTACTCGTACAGGACGATGGTCTAGACGATCGGATGTCGTCTCTGTTCATCGTATGGTACGATTACTATCGTACAGTACGATGTTCAAATTTTCATTAGCCCTGGATTACATGCACTAATCACGGGTTAATTTTAAGTAAGTATTAAAAACAGATCGTACAGTACGAACTTGTTCGTACAGTACGAACGGCGCAAAATCACTTACTTAAACTATATCACGGCTAGGGTTTTGGATCTGAACATATCGTACAGTACGAAATACTTCGTACAGTACGATCTATTCACAGAATTGTCCACATAGCTTGGATCGTACAGTACGAAATAAAATCGTACAGTACGATCTACAGAGAAGAATTTTATTTATAATTTGCAGTTAAAAAAAAAACTCTCCCCCTGTGTGTGTGCATGGTTGCTCTTACTCTTACGCATTTTGTGGCCAGACTCAATAAAGTAAAAAGTGCAATAAATGAAAAATACAATATTTGACTCATACTCCTAATCTACCCGGTCTTGAGTCTTCCTTTCTTCCTGAGTCACTTGTGATCTTCCTGAAATGTTAGTGCTCAAGAAAAATAACAGATAAAATAATAATCAATGAAAAGCAGTTCCAAAACAGTCATTATTTGGCATCATCAAAATCTCAAACTCGGGGTCATGGGTTGCAACAAGAGTTTCGTTCAGGGACGAAAATTAATTTCATCCTATACGATCTCATATAAAGAGCTTCGTCCCGGTACGAACCATAATTTTCGTCTGGATGAATAGTGCAAGTTGAGAATCCAGAGACGTTCATCCTGGAATGAATATTAAATTCGTCATGGATGATTAGGACTTAGAAAAAATTTTAGTTACCTGTTCGATCCATTGCTCTTTCGAGGGGTTAATTGACATGATCGTACCATACGAACCAGGTTCTTCCCATACGATAAGTTTATAAAAAGTGTTCCCCAAGAGTGTGTGTTGTGATTTTTCACTCAATTACAATCACTCCCTCTCATTTCAAAAACTTATAATTTACAAATGAATAATTTAAAGTCTTCATCGCTTGGAGTTGATTTTTCTGAAATGTTAGTATACACTAGAGCAAAAAAAAAAATCTTCCAAAAAGTGTTAGGAGATATATAAAACAATAATATTTGAAATCATCAAAACAATACAAGTTGCAAGAATGTAAAACATGCAAATAGCAACTCTCTCTACAAGGTCCACAAAAACTAACGTGGAAAAGTCTTGTCTTCATGATTTTTCAAGGGAGTTTGAAAGACAGATTGTAAGAGTGTTTGAGAGAGATTTCAAGCAAGTGGAGTGTGAAGGGTTCACAAGGTTACTCAAAGGTAAGGATCTCTTTCTAATTTTGGCTATCACTCTACATCTTGTCTTTCTAGATTGCTTGTGATAAGATTTTTGAAGAAGATCCGGTTCTCCGCCAACACTTGGATAGTGTGAACAGACGGCAGTTCTCTACTAACACTTAGAGGGTTTAAACTAACGATGGTTATCTACCGATATTTAGAGAGTGTGAAAGGATGACGCTTCTTTGCCGATACTTAGAGAGTGTGAAAGGATGACAGTCCTCTGCCACACTAGGGATTGGTTGAAGAGATGTTTAATAAAGGCTTCTCCACCTTACTGTGGGGGCAAAAGGAGAGACACTTTGGTAATAGTGCAATACTTGAAGAGGGAGCCTTCAGTGAGTAGATATAAGTCGTGTTTGACCAAACCACTATAAATATTTATGTCTTTTAAATTTTTTGCATTTTATTTACGGCAAGTTATATTCTGTGGTTGAAAATTTTATTTTTAAAATCTTAATTAACTTGTTATAGAATCAAAGGTTTTCAAATTTTAAATCCAATAGAGAATTTTAAAATTACTAATTCACCCCCTCTGTGTTAGCCTTAGGATAAAAACTTAGGCTTAATAACCTAATCAAGTTTCAAAAAAACCAACTTGATCAAGTCAACATGTTCATACTTGGCCAAACCACCTTGAATACCTTTCCAAATTGTAATTATTTTAGCGTAAGTCTTTTGGATCCTTCCAAACCAGCTCAAGTCATCCCCACATGCCAACTCATAATACTATGTGGCATATTGACTGGTCAAATAGTTAACATAGGCTTTGGAGGAGTCAAAGATGGTCAAAAACCCAACTTAAGCTTAAACCCATATATTCCAAACCTCTCCAACAGCATAGGTGGACTCCAAAACCTTCCATGAACTCCCCCTCTCCCTTGGATTAAAATCAAATTGATTAGATCATCCCTATATGCTTATAAAGACTAGATGACCTTTCCATATGGCTCGTACCTATGTCCTTTGATTCCCTTCCATCCCAACCACTCCAGCAGATGTGGAGGGCATCAAGGACACCAGCCATCCATTTAGCCTGTGGACTTTGAATAGGGGAAAACCTCCTTTGAATGATCATTCCAACCCTATCAATCTCTTTCCACATTCAAGCTCTCCAAGCAAAATCTTTTTTCATTTGAGCTCTAAACCAATCATGTAAAGTTTCCCTAGTCAAATCTCGACAGTCAAAGCCGATGTTGGTGAGTCTCCGACCACCTCAAGCCTCAACTCCGTCCAACTCAAATACCAGATGTTGGGGAGCTTTTCAAACTATTATTTTTGGATATCAACTAAGTGTGGACAATTTACAAATTCAACCATCCCCATTAAATCAAAGTAAGACCCTAAACCTAAATTAGGACACTCTAGTCTAGTTATAATTTTATTAAGCATATTTTAAGCCATATTTTTGTTTCCCCATGAATTCTCTTCAAGTATAGAGCTTATGTTTAAAATTTTATGGATTTAGATCGAACAGAATTTGGGAACGAAGCAAAAAAAAAGAGTTCTAGGGTGTTTCAGTAGCCTACTTCATGTGAGATCTCTGTCAATGATCCTCTAATCAATGGTTGAGATCTCATAATTCTATAGTTTCTCTAAACCACAAATTTAATCCTATGATGTACTCCTCCGTTCGGCTCGATTTAGGTCATTCATCGCATAGCGTGAGATCTAACAGTCTCATGATGACATTTATATGGTTAAGTAGCCACATACTCACCGCTGTTGTTATGCCACATTTAATACTAATGATGTCTGGTGACACAATCATAAGTATTAAATGTGCTGCCATTGGTAATCATTTAATGCGCTTCCATTGGTAATCAATCGAAAGCCACCATATAGCCATCGCTAGACTTTTAAAATAATTTAAAATTTAGTTTTATATTTATTTTAAGCATAATTTTAGTCAAAAAATATTAAAAATTACTTATAAATAAAAAAAATAATATTTTATATCAAATACTTTATATTAAAATAAAATTAATTTAAAATATTTAGAATATTTCAATAAATTAAATATTTTATATGTTTACTTAAATTTAATTTAAAATAATCTAATTGTTATAAAAAAATTCAAAATTTTACAAAAAATAATTTAATTAAATAATTAAAGAAAAGTTTCATATTTTAAAAATAAAACATAATTCAAAATACTTAATATAATTTAAATAATTAATTAATAATTATTTAGTTAAGGTTAAAATATTTTCAAAATTAAAAGTTTCAAATTTTAAATAACAACATAATTCTTTTAAAATATATTAATTTGAAATTAAAATTAATTTATCATAATTTAATATATTAAATTTTTTTTAATTAATTCAACCTTTAAATATTTAATTAATATTTATTTTAAATTAAATTTAAATAATTTTGAAAAACTTTAAGAAAATATCTTAAATAATTTTAAAATTCCAAAGATACTTAATATTTAATTATATTAAATTTAAGAAATATTTTAAATATTATTATTTTAAAATCATTTAAAATGTTTTTAATTAATTTAAAACTTTAAAATTTCACTTAAAATTTAATTTAAATTAAAAATATAAAAATAATATAGCAAAATTTTATGAATTTAAATTATTATAATTTAAAATTAATTTAAATTTTATTTTTTATTTTTTAAAAATAATTTTAATTAAATATTAAATTTAATACATTTAAAAAAGTTAAATTTGTCCTAAAAATTATTTTAATCAATTAATTGATATCTCAATAACATTTTAAAATTATTTTTATGATATTTTTAATTATTTTATTTTAAAACTTTTTTTTATATATATAGTTTATATATATATATATATATATATATATATATATATATATATATATATATATATATATATATATATATATATATATATATATATATATATATATGTTAATATTTTTATTTGAGTGTTGAGAGATCCTTTAATATTTTAAATTTGTCTGAATAGATTTGACGGGGAGTGGTGATAAATTAATGAGTAATTATTTTCCTAAGTACTCATTGATTAGTTTTCTAATTAGTTAAATGTATTTTAATTGCATGTATAGAATGGACACTCTTGTACTTAATTTAGGCTCTCCTAGATTTAGGAAATGATTGTGTTTGTGTGCATCTACATGTGTATGTCTATCAAGGTTTAGTAGAATTTATTTTTAAACCCACTTAACCTTGTGGCACCTTAAGGATAATAATTAATTAAGGACATGTCTAAAAAACTTAGAATAATTTTAGAGATTAGAATACACTTCCTATTGTCATGAAATTTAAACCACATGAACCAAGTGACATCTTAAGCCCATAGAAACTATTCACTGATTTAAAAAATGATTAAGATATTTAAATAATTAATTCTTTGATTAAGAATTAAATAATTCTAAAAATTCTAATAAATCAAATATAAATCCAAAAAATACTTATATTATCTCAAACTGACCAAAATTAAATTCTTAACTAAAAAAAATAAAAGCCTCTTAATTGGACTCTAAATTCGAGTTTAATTTAAATTTAATTAAGAATAAATATTTAATTAATTTAATTTAATTAAAAATATTTAAAAGTACCAAAAAACTCATAAACACTTGGGAAACTCTCCTTAGGTCATTCCTAACCTTTTGAGTTTATTTGAAAGAGTTGGGAGTTCATTTGAAGAAAAATCAATTAAAAACCCCTTAATTAAACCAACTAAATAATTCAACAAATACCCAAACTTCTAAAAATCATAACTAATTATAACAAAATCAAAATCCATCAAACTTACATTCTAATTGCTCATATTAAGGTATATTTAGGAAAAAACTAATTATCCAAATTTAATTTTGAATTTAAAAGTCAAATTTTTGCCCCTTTAATTAAGGAATTTAAATAATTCAAAAAATTCCAAAACAATCAATAATTGGTTTAAAATTTAAGAAAATCTTAATCAAACTTTAAAAATGACAATAAATAAATTTTAATTAAATATCATCAACCTTTAAATCTTAATGAATCTAATTAACTTAAATATACTCATTACAACTAGGTAACCTAAGCCTACGATGCTATTAAGTTAGCCCCAAGAAAGGTGAAATAAACTTCACTACCTCGGTGAGCAACAAATGTGTTAGCCATTCAGCTTTAAAATAATATGTCTTAAAATTAATTTTAAAATCATTAATACTTAAACTTTAATTAAATTTTTCCCTTAAGCCTTTCAACCAACCAGAGAATCAAGCAACTTCAACTAAATATCTTCCCTTAAGTTTATTTATTTAATTTTATGCAATCTGTTATATGTTTGATAGGAGTTAGATCTACCCTTATGTTAGGGATGATTTATATTAATTCAATCTTATGCAGGTGGACATACTCATATAAGGCATTAAAATTAAATGAGGTAAATAAATAATTAAGCTTTTAAATTAACAATATTTTTTTACAGGTTCTTCTAAAATGCTTAAGTCTTCCTTTAAAAATTTAAAGAACATGGCCAAGTATGGATATGATTTGAACATTTTAATTTCAAATATAACTGTCTGAGATGTTAATTTTAAATTTTAATTGCTTAGGATAACAATGCAGGTGTTCTTTAGTCTTTTTTTTTTTTTAAAGTATTCAAATGTATTTGATTTAAATTTAAGTTGTAACTAAGTCATGTAAAGTGATATTTGAGATAAGATATATATATCCTATTTATAATCTAAAGAGAAGAGAATATCCCTTAGGGAACAGTTCTCCATTTTGAAGATTAAATTAGGATAATTTTAAAATATCTAAAGGGAAAAGATAATACCCCTCTCAAGGAAGAGTTTCTTTCCATCTGGAAATTTGAACCCAATGATCTAAGGAGCATGTAGAATGATGAAGAAGTGGATAATGAGATGACCTATTCTCTAAGTCACTTGAGTCTAAGGATTAGAAATCTAAGCTTATTATCACTAGTACCCAACCACTTTTCTTTTTCTACAAACCATGGGTTGTAATATTAATAGGCACTTTCTTATGGACTTTTTTACTTATTTAATTGATTTTATTATTTAGTTGATTATTTGATGTTGATTGCGATTAGGATTTCCTATTTTCCTAGTTTTTTTAGCAAACTTGCATGTTGATTTTGTTTTATTCTAGAACTTGATTGAATGCTCGAGAGGGTACAAATAAACTATTTCTAATTTAATTAGAATTAAAAAATTTATGATCACATAAAAATCTAAAGTTTTAAGAAGTAAACTCAAGACTACCGAGAGTTTAAGTAATGATATTTATTAGATTTTCTTTCCTTTTGTTAGGTACCTTCTCGCCTATGGGTTTTGGCAAACCACCTGGCTTATATGGGTGCAGTTCTATCAAGGAAAATCTGTTTAATCTCTAGGATAAAACTTATTTTTTTAAGCCTTTTTAAAATTTCTTCATTCTAATTTAATCATTTAATCAAGACTTGCATTACATTAGTAACAAACTAAAAAAGTTTATAAAATTTTAATTGTAATTACTTAAGTATCAAATACCTTACATAAATCAATTGGCCAAATAGGGACCTACTCTAGATGTTGACCCCACTTTCCTCAAACTTAACATAATTAAGTGTCCCTACTCTTTCATAAAAGACTATATACATGGTATTGAAGCACCTAGGTGGTTAGCTGACATTAGCTAAGTTTGGGTCACTGATTTTTAGTAACCAATTTAGATTTAGGTTTTGAGGCAAGCTCAGAGTATAAGGCCTCAACCTTTTATGAATATAATCTCAACTTTCTAATAAAATTGATCATTCAAACTTAAATATCTTTTAATTTAAATTGAAGCCCAACACTTAAGATAGATTGTACTTGTAATTTATTTCAGAATCCCAAGTGTTTCCTACCCATTCATATTTGACCTTCAAAAATAAGTGATCAACTTTGATCTAATACTTTGACATTAAGTTTTAAAATCTTAAATAAAATTTGTACCATTATTTTAGTCAAGAGTATTCATAGAAAACTCTAATTTCCCTATGATGTAATTAACTACAAGATCCTGCGCTTGTAGGAGATTTAGAACCTACATCAAGTTTTCAAAATAAAATTATTAAAAATCAATTTTCAATACTTAAATTAATTTTCTTTAGGAAAAATCAAATTAAACAATCATTATCATCATATTCAAATGATTGATAATAAATGATATCTTCATTCTTTGGAAAGATATATTATTTTATTATCATAAATTTAAATATTAAATTAATAATCTCTTTCTCTAGATTAATATAGTCAAACACTCGATCAATTTACATTTTGACCTTCTGGGGTCATATGTGATTTTTTCCTGAGTTTGACAATGATAATCATGATGAATTCAAAGTTTTGTAGTTTCAACCCATTATGGAATGATGTGTTTGCCTCTCGAGGTAATATATCATTCATGATGATGTGTTCAATTTCAAAACAAAAAATCTAGAAAATATTTTATTCTAAAAAAATTAATCTTTTTTTAAAACTCAAATAACACATTTTTTAAATCAAACAAAAAATGACAACTCCACTGGGAAAAAATATCTCTCCATCTTTAATAGCAATATAAATTTTGTTGCATCGGTAGTTTTAACTACCCTTCCTTATGTTGCTCTCAATACCCATTTTTTCCTTTGGTGAGTATGGCCAACATCAATTAAGACATGTCAAAAGAGAGGTGAGTGTAGGAAACCTCAATCAAAATTGGGATTTGACATTTTATCTCCAAGTTCATTTGTGGAGCAAAAGAGTCAATCCAAGTCATTTCAAAATCCTCTTATAAATGTTACAAACTTACATGCTCAGATATATTGCAAGCATGTTATGTTTTATTACTTATAGAAGGTCTTTCAATTTAAAACCCAAAATTTCAATCCTTTAGCAAAATTTTATCTTTTTCAAATCCTAATTGATCCATATATCAGATCACTACATATGGAATTATAGCTCTTATAATTCAATATATGTGATAGAATCTAATCATTTTCTTTAAATTCAATTCAAAAGCTCGATCCTTCCAACAAAGCTGATCTTTAACATTTCACTCCCAAGACATTTGGTGGGATGAAAGAGTTGAGTAGGCTTCTTAAAATTTCCCCCAAAATGGGTAAACCTTTATGCTAAATAAGAATTCAATAGATTGAGTTTCATAAATAAGGGGAGATGCTACTAGATTTTCAAATTTTCAAATCTCTTTTCAAAAAGATTCAACTCTAATCATCGTTGTCTTATGTTTTCCTACAACACTTTTTGTAGATCAACATAGGAAATGCAAATTCAATCCCTTGCAAAAACAATTTCAAATTCTAATTCCACTATCAAACCCCAGCTTCGACAATTTACCGTCGATTCAAAAATATTTGGGTGAAAGAGTAAAGTCAATCTTTTTGAATTTCTCTTCTAGTTTTGTAAACCTTCATGTTGAGTGTAAACTCAATATGTTAAGTTTCAAAAACTCAAGAAAATTCTTTTAATTTTCAAATCTTCAATATCTTTTTCAAAATCTTTAAAATTAACTTCAACTATTGTTGCCTTGTGTCTTCTACAACATTATATTGTAGTTGAACATACGTAACACAAATCTAAATGTCCTTCAATCCAAATTTGGACTATAACATTTGACCCCCGTATTAATTGGTGGGTAAAATAGTTGAGCTGAAACCCCTTGATCTTCCCATTAAATTTTTAAACCTTCATGTTGAATATTTATTGAAAATGTTGTGTTTTGAAATTCATGGAAGATCCTCCAATTTTCATAAATTTAAAATCAATTATCGTTGCAATATGTTTTCTATGACAATCCCTTATAGATTAACATATATAATGAAATAAAATAAATAAATAAATAAATAAAAAGAATATATATATATATATATATATATATATATATATATATATATATATATATATATATATATATATATATATAACACAATAAAAAATCCTTTTTGAAAATAAATTTTAAAATTCAATCAAATCCAAGGTTTGACATTGAAAGTTTGTTAGAATTATTAAGCCCTTATGAACTAGCCCGAGGCTAATCAAGAGGGAGGTGAATTGGTAGTTTAAAAAATTCTTAAACAAATAAAAAAATCTTTTTAAAACTTTTTTGAATACTTTAAAATAAACCCAATCAACCTTTGATGCAGAAGAGATTAACAAAATGAATTATAGATTTTAGCAATATAATCATCCACATAAATTAAAATATAAAAAATAAATTGTATGAGTCAAATAGAAAGAACACACCAGATTTTATAGTGGTTCAGTCAACTTGACCTACATCCACTCCCCAAAGCCTCTCCTCTAGGTATTTCACTAAAGCAAAGTGACTCTTTTTTATCTCCAAAACCAATACAAAGAAGCCTTTAAAAACTCTTTTTCATCAACCCCAATAAGGAAGAGAGCCCATACTCCTTTTGCTTCCTCCTAAAGTAGGCACAAAACCCCTTCTCCTTTTGCTTCCTCCTAAAGTAAGCAGAGAACCTTGATTTAGTACTGATGAAGACCTCCCTAGAGCCACCAAGGAACCATAGATGATGATTAGAGAAGATGACTTGGATCCTTACTTGGAGCAACCATTGTGAACACCTCACAAACTCCCCCTCACAAATTCTTCTCTCTCCCAAGCTCTCTCCCTCCTTCTCTAAGCTCTCTCGGGTCAAGTCAATAGCAAATGATACTCTCATTAACAAATAAGAGAGCTTATAAATAAGGCCTTAAAAATTTCCCTAATTTATAACTTACCATAAAAAATTTTCTAGGATGATCAACAGATCGTCCAGGACAATAGACAGAAAGTCTAGGATGATCGATATATCGTCCTATACGATCAGTGTATTTTAGCCGTTCCAACCAGAACAATCTAGGTATGTTGTATGATTAAAACATATTATTTGTTTTGATTGTACATGACAATGTAGATATTATCATGTATGATTAGTTCAAAATCATACATATCATCAGGCAGATAGTTTAGGATGTCCAAGAGATATATGTTGGATGATGAAAAAAATATAACTTATCATCCATGATAATTCTTGGATCATCCTATATAATTAGTTCAAAATTAGTGATTATCATCCAGCAGATAACTCAGGCCATCTAAGAGATACATCTAGATGATGAAGAATTATAACTAAACATTCTACAGATAATTCGGGATGTCTAGGAGATTCAGGAGAGGACTAAGGATTTTCTTACTGATTGTCAAGGACAATTTTGTGACCTTCTAGGATGATATGATTAATCAATCTAGCCTTAATTACTTTTCTTAATCTTATGACTAATTTATAGGCATGATTGTAATGAATCATCTAGGATGATATGGGATTATCTTATACGATTAGAAAAAAATTCTAAAATTAAAATCTTACCTAAATGAGTTTGGTGGCTAAGTATTTTTTATTTAAGTATATCATCCAAGAAAATGGGAGTATCATCCAGGATGATTTACTTAAGCAAGTTTACATGGCCTAGATTATCTAATTAGGGTTTCTATTTTTGATTGATCATTTAGGATGATATAAAATTATCCTATATGATATGATCAAAAACAAAAAAAAACTCTAACTCATTAAATTTCACCCCCTGAGTGTGTCTACAAGGTTACTTAGCTTCAGGATCCACCAAGATACATTTGACTCAAGAAAAAGTTTAAAAAAAAAAACATTGAAATATAAATTATAGACTAACTCAATCCTAGTCTACCTATTCTTGAGCCGATTGACATTCCAATCAAAACTTATGGCCCTAAAAGGTTAGTGAGATGAGAACATAAAATAGATATGCATGAATTGTAGTAGTCAAGGAATAATAATGTTTGCTATCATCAAAATCATAGTATTTAGGTCTAGATCTACAACAATCTCCTCATTTTTTATGATGGTAAATATTGATGTTGGAACATTTCAAATCAAATATTCTTTTTCTTTTTAATTTGCTAAAAAAAGAAAAAAAAAAAACAGAGGAGAATAGAATAAGCAAAGCAAAGAAAAGTTTACTAAAATAAGCAAATGATACAACACTAACATTACTCTCCCTTTTTACATCACAAAAAGGAGGAAATAAAAAAATAACCACTTAATAGAACATAGTATAAAAAACAAGTGCAAAATGTCAAAAGGATGGTCAAAAAAGGTCCCAAAAATAAAATAATAAGTAACACATAATAAAAATTAATTAAAAATATAAAGAAAAGATGATAAAAATAATAAAAAGAATATATCAAGTTTTTTTTTTAATCAATGATAAACAATGATAAATTTCCTTGATGATTGGATTAAAAATTAGTAAAAAAATGAATTAACATCATTGAAATCTGAAAAATAGTAGAACAACCTATTATGTTAACCCCAGCTTAGACATCTTACAGAGCAAACCATTTTTTGAAAAAAAAGATCTAACTTAGAAAAAAAAATAATTGAATAAGAAAAGTGATATTTTTAAAACTTTATTCTAGAAAAATATCTTATAGAAAAATCATAAAATAATTTGTCATAATCATGAGTTTCAATAATTAAGTCTTTGAAAATATTAAGTAACACATGAATTCTTCTAAGATTTAAAGGTTTGAAAAGAGAAGGAAGCTTGATTTCTTGTGGGCTCATTTTTTGTCACTTATCAGTTGTTTGGCACACTTTATGTATCTATAGATTTTTTATGCACTTTGTGTATCGTTCAATTTTTTGGCGATCATTACACATCTTTTTAGTTTTTCTTTTTGGCTCATTTTATGCCTCTTATCATTTTTGCAAGTTAGCTCCCTTTCAAAACATTTAAAAACTCTCAGTTGTGAGAATAAATTATAGATATTAGAGAAGGAAAACTCAAACTCTATTATAAGGAGGAATAAACCACAAAGCATAATCATATTCATATAATAAATGTAATAACATGATCAAGAAAGCTTGAAAGTGATTTAATGACTTTGAACATTATTTATAAGATAGATTACTATAAGTAGATAAAAAAGATCTCAATTTCAAAATCCAATAATTAATTTGAAATAGATTTTTACTTAGAAAAGAAAATTACACCGCTAAATGAGTTAGAAGAAGGGAAACAATCAACAGTGTTTCTTTCTTCAACTGATTTAGGGATGTCAATTATTGATTACAAATTTTTAAAAATAAAAGAAAGGCAAAAATTTCATTCCTGCAATGATTAATAAAACAAAACTAAAGTGAAAAATAACATAACATCAAAACATGAAAAATATGAACACAGAAAGAAACAATCATTTAAATAAAAAAAAGTAAGATAAAAAAATTGAAAGATTTAGAGTTCAATAATTAATAAGTTCATGCATTTATGTCTATATCACCTAATCTGGTCCTTAAGATATGAAAAGTTTCAAAGGCCAGTGGTTTAGTAAAGATGCCGGCCAGTTAGTTTTCAGTTGCTACATGGTGTAGCTCAATGCCTCATTTAGTAACTTGGCCCTTAATAAAGTGATGGCTTATGTCAATGTGCTTGTTTCTAGAATGTTGGAAAGGATTTTTATAAATATTGATGGAACTAGTGTTATCATATAGAATTGATATTATGCCTACAAGTAATCATAAATCTAGATTATGTTGCTTTAACTAGAGGACTTGGGTCATATAACTTCCTAAGGCTATATATTCGACTTCAGTAGTGAAAAGTGTAACTGAGTTTTATTTTTTGTTGGACCAGGAGACTAAGGATGATTCTATGAATTGACATGGTCTAGAGATGCTCTTTTTATCCACCCTAAACCCTGCAAAGTCTGAATCAAAGATCCTATAATCTCAAAAGAAGTGTTATGCCTTGGATATTATATTCTTAACTTTTTGGTTCCTAAAAGGTTTTTAAGGATTATCTTAACTGTAGTCACGTGAACTCCTTTGGATCATCTTGAAATCTAGCACAAAGATAAACGCTAAATATTATATCATGTTTAACTAGCTATCATGTAATGGACAGATCTAATTATTCCTCTATATTTCATTTGATCAATGATTTTCTCTTTGAGTCTTTATCTAATTTAACACTGGAGCTTATGGGAGTATTTATTGGATTAGCTTTAAATATTTTATATTTCTTCAAGATGTCCTTAATATACTTTGATTAATTAAGAAAGGTTCCATCATTCATTTGTCTTATACTAAACCCAAAAAATAGGACAATTCTCCTATCATACTCATCTCAAATTTCTTACTCATTATTTTAGAAAAATCTTCATATAAATATTTACCAGAATATCTAAAAAGTATATCATTAACATAGATCTAGAACATGAGTAATTTATCTCCTATACACCTCAGAAAAAGGGTGGTTTCTATGCTCCCCATAAAAAATTCTCTTTCCAGTAGAAATGTACTAAGCCTCTCATACCATGCCTTAGGTGCCTATTTTAATTCATACAAAGCCTTTTTTTAATTTGAAAATATGATTTGAAAATTGGGAATTCTCAAAACATGGGGGTTTCTCTAAAAACACATCCTCTTTTATTACTTCTTTCAAAAAGCCACTCTTAACATCAATTTAGAAAAGCTTAAATCCCTTATAATAGGTTAAGGCTAGCAGCACTCTAATTACTTCCAATCTAGCTATAGGGGCAAAAGTCTTCTCAAAATCAATCCCTTCTATTTGATTATATCCCTTAGCCACCAATCTTGCCTTATTTCTAACCACCACACCAGAATCATTCATTTTATTCTTAAATATCCATTTTGTTCCAACTACACTTTGATCCTTAGGTCTTTCTAATAGCTCCGATATATCATTTCTCACAAATTGGTTCAAGTATCCTTATATAACTAGGATCCATAATTCATCAGAAATAGATTAATTGATATTGATGGGTTCAGTTATTGAGATGAAGGTAGAGTGTTTAACTTCTTTTTTAAGTCCATGCCTAGTTTTAACACCTTTAGAAGGGTCTTCTAAGTTTAGTTCTTTAGGATAACTCAAAGAATACCTTCAAACTCTAGCCAAAGTGTTTTGAGGTATTATACTTTCCTCTAGATTTGTAGTTTCTACTCCTTAGGTAATCTCACCTACTTCATCTTCTTCCTCAAATCTAGACTTCTCATAATTAGATTCATCAAACACTACAAGAGAAGTCTCCTCCACCACCAATATCCTCTTATTAAACACTCTAAAGGATTTCCCTACACTTTAATAGCCTAAGAACACTCCATCAGATTTTAAGTCAAATTTTCCTAAGAGTGATTTTCCATTATTTAGAATGAAAACTTTACAACCAACGATGTTGAGGTGATAAAAGGTTGGGTGTCCTACCCTTAATGATCTCATAGGGTCTCTTATTTAGTTTAAATTGAACATTCACCCTATTCAGCACATAATAAGTTGTGTTTATCACTTCTGCCCAAAAGTATTTTAGAAGTGAATACTTAGTAAGCATGGCTCTAGCAACTTCTACTAAGGACATGTTCTTCCTTTCAACTACACCATTATGCTGAGGGGTTTTAGGAGCTGAGAAGTTGTGTCTAATCCCTTGCTCCTCACAAAAAGTTTTAAATCTCTCATTTTCAAACTCTCCACCATTGTCACTACGGATGGTCAAGATCTCAAAACCTAGTTTTTTCTGAATCCAAGTGGAGAATGATTTAATTTATTGAATGACTCACTTTTATGTGATAGAAATCTAATCCATGTGAACCTCGAGTAGTCATCGATTATTATAAATCCAAAGACCTTTCCCCCTAAGCTTGTAGTGCTAATGGGTCCAAATAAATCTATGTGAAGGACTTCTAAAGGTTTAAAGGTGATAATGTTATTAATGGAATGAAAAGAGGATTTGACTTATTTTCCTAATTAACAGATGTCACACAAGAGGTCCATAGTGAATTCAAGCTTTGGGATTCCTCTTAGAAAGTTTTATTGGGATATATTTCTAAGTGTTTTCATGCTAGCATGACATAACCTCCTATGCCACAACCACGACTCATCAAAAATAGTTTTTAAGTAAAATAAAGTTGCACATTCAATATTATTTAAATGAAGCTTGTAAACGTTGTTGATCCTTTTCCCCTATAAAATAATATTATTATTTAAGCTAATAAAGTAAGTGTTTGAGAAAAATTTTATGCTGAAACCTATATCACATAGCTAATTGATGCTAAGCAAGTAATATTTCAAGACATCAACAAGTAAAATATTTTCAATCAAAAGGTTCTTAGTGTTCAGTCTACATAGGTTGCTAAACCTAAGCTATTATCCCAAGGCTAACCAAGAGGGTGGGTGAATTGGAAATTTAAAAAATTCTCTTGGATTTTTAATTAGATAACCATTTTGAATCTTATAGCAAGTTAATTTAAGTTTTAAAATAAACTTTTTAATCATAGTAAATAACTTGCTGTAAATAAATATGGAAATTAAAAGATATAAAGATTTATAGTGGTTCGGTCAAACACGACCTGCATTCACTCCCTAAAGACTCCATCTTCAAGTATTGCACTATTACCAAAGTGTCTCTCCTTTTGTCCCACAGCAAGGCGGAGAAGCCTTTACAAATCCGCTCTTCCACCAATCCCTGGTGCGGTAGAGAACCATCATCCTTTCATTCTATCCATGTGTCAATAGAGAACTGTTATCCTATCACACTCTCCAATAGTTGGCAGAGAACTGTCATCCTTCCACACTCTCTAAGTATTGGCAGAGAACTATCATCCTCTCACACTCTCCAAGTGTCAGCAAAGAACCGTTATCCTTTTACACTCTTCGATTGTCGGTAGAGAATCGTCATCCTTTCACAGTCTTTAAGTGTCGGTAGAGAATCATCGTCTGTTCACATTCTCCAAGTGTTGATAGAGTATCAGCTCTTCTTTAAAGATATTCTCACAAGCAACTAGAAAGAAGAAAAGAAGTGTAATCACCAAATGCACAAAGAGTTTCTTACCTTTGAATAACCTTGTGAACCCTTCACACTCCACTTGCAAGAAATCTCTCTCAAACACTCTTCCACACTCTCTCTTTCACTTGCTCCTGAAAATTCATGAAGACAATACTTTTTCATGTCAACTTTAGAGGAACTTTTATATCAAAGACACAAAAAACTGTACAGAAAATTGAAATTTTAAATTTTGGGCATACACGATCGTATAGTATGATCATATATTGGTATGTATGAATAGTTCCAAAATTGTTGCATATGAACCTTATGTGAATAGGTATGAAATAATTTCATATATGATGATAATCCAGTATGAACCTAGTTTGTATTGTACGAACAATTAGAAAATTTTTAATATTCATCAGGACGAAGAGGGACCTTCGTACCGTAGATGACGTACATATGATGATGACATCTTACGACACGATTAGTTACAAAAATTTTTAAGATCATTTAGATGAAAAGGGATGCGTCCAATTCATGCCCTAGATGGCGTATGTATGATGATGACCTCATATGTTATGAACTGTTCAGAAATTTTATAAGTTTGTTTGGATGAAAAGGGACCCGTCTAATTTATACCCTGGACGGCGAACGTACGATGATGACATCATATGATACAAATTATTTAGAAAAAACTTAAAATTCATCGGGATGAAAAGAGACCCATCCAATTTGTACCCTAGATGGCATACGTATGAATGGTAAATCATACAGTATGATCCATGCTTAGAAAATTTTTCTACTTTTTGTTCGTTTGACTACTCGTAGAAGAAAATCACTGAATAAATCATCCTTTACGAAAAGACTTTATACAGTGCACTCAGTTTAAAATTTCTAAATTTTAAACTCTCCCCTCAGTGTGTGTGTGTGTGTGTGTGTGTGCGTGTGTGTGTGAATAGATACTCAATTACATTCATACTCTCTCAGACTCAATAAAATGAAAATTACAAACTTCATTTACAATAAACCCTAAACTGATCTGATTTGAAGTCTTCAATAATCTGAAGTATAATTTTACTAAAATATTAGTACACACAAACAGTAAAATAATGTATCTAAAATATATTAGGAGAAATAATAATCAAAGTAATAATATTTGGAATCATAAAAAATATACATTTTGCAAGAATATCAATAATCAAGAACTAAATTGCAACTAACTCAATAATCTCTCTCTTTTTTATAATGGCAAAATCATTATTGTTTGAGTAAAATTGAATACCCTAAAATTTTCCTTAGCTCCCCCTAAAGGAATAAACATGAATATAGGGGATTACTTGAATAACAATTTTTTTTTATACAAATGACAAAAACACAAAAAAATACACAAACACAAAACACACAAAAACAATAACAATACATGAAAAAAAAATAATAATAATACATCAAAACACAAAAATAATATTACTCCCCCTTTTTACAACAACAATAATGAAAAAAGGAAGGTTGAAATGAAAGAAGTCATATAAGAAACCTTAGTAATTGATCTTGAAAGGGATAAAAATAGAATTGCAACAAAAAAAATATTTATCATTAGACAAAAAGGAAATATTCAAAAGCATTTAAATTAAAGCATGACTTAGATAAAAAAAATTTGATCATGGTCAAGGAGCATTCTAGACAATTAGATAAGAAGAATTATTACAAAAGTGACGAAATGAATATTAGCTAATTTCAATTTTTAATATAAAACATAACTGAACATTAGATTGATTTGAATTTAAAAATTAAACGAGAGTGGAAAGAATATATTCTGCTGGAAACAATGCACATTTTTTCAAATATTAGTGGCACACTTTGTGCATCTTTTAATATTTTGGCTAATTTTATGCCTCTTTTCAATTTGCGAATCATTACACATTCATTCAATTTTTGTACACATTATACATTTCTTTTTTATATCCTTTTTTTAATTGATCTTTTCAAAATCAATAATCTAATAAAATCAAATTTCTCTAAATACAAAGATAATTATATTAAAAAGAGAAATGAAAAATAATAAGAAATCAAAAATTAAAATAATAATATTCAAATTATATTTGCCTAAAAAGAATATGAGATTGATATTCTTAACTTGATCAAGTTATAAGTTAATTTAAAATTTTTTAAAAAATTATATTTCATTATGAAATTAATTTTTGTATTATAGGTTAATTTATAAAACTTTTAGATCAATCAAGATAGGATTATCATATAGGCAAACTCACATTTCAAACAATGAACAAAAAACAACAAATAAAAAAAGACATTTTTATTGATATCAATTAAGGATCAGATAAATTAAAGCAACTGATATCAAATCATAATAACAAAATAACATAAACTCGAACAAAGACATAAAAAGTGAAATCATCACATCTAGAGAGGACTAGCAAAGACAATACAAAAGAAGTACGTCTAAAACTCTGAGGTACCATAGTTTGGAGGAGGAGACTGGTTGAAGACTAAAAAATAGCTATTCATCATAGCTATATTAGTGTTCACCGAGTCGAACTAACCTCAGATCCAACCCATATCTTACTAGTACTATGCATCCTGCTGGTTTAAGTGAGTCTAAATTTGATCAAAGTATTGATCAAAATTACTCTCTAACCGATCAAAGTGATGAACCATCTCCTAAAAGTTAGGTCCCTAAGCAGGTGCAGGTGCTCCCCTTTCTTCATCAAAATCTTCACTTGAATTATCATTCTTCCCAAAAAGAGATCAAAAAGAGGCATCGGTAAAGTAGATTAGCATTTTAAGTGGAATCTCATGATGAATAATGTTGTACTTCTTATTTATGATATAGGTAACTAGATGTCCTAGACCAATATTTTTGTTCCTCCTATGAGAAGTAAACCCAATTTTAGAAAGGTTATGAATGTAATCTAGAATGAGTTGGGCTTCATCAATTGGTTGTCCAGTCTTGATTAAATTGGTAACTGTGGATAGAAGAGGAGTAATGTTTATATGATCACCAGCCTTAGGAATGATTGAAGTTCTAAGGACATGTTGGATGACCCTGGCATTTTGATTTAAAGTATAGACTTTAGCCAAGTGACCAACTTGAGTAACCCTTCTAAGAGTTTTATTTATTTTAGTCCAATCATAATCAGATTTGGAGGTCATTTGTGCTCTTATTCCTTGAGTTCTTAAATATAGAAAAGTTTCTAGATCTTCTTTAGTGATCTCTACCCATTTCTTCTGGACATATGATCTTATCCTACTCTCATCCTTGTTAAAACTCATATTTTCTAAGAAGAAGTGAAAGGTCTCTTTATGGTAAGCATGGATTAGAATCAAAATGAAGGCAAATTGGGTTGAGGCAAAAAGAGGCATTACTTGAAAATGGATATCTTCTTGAATCAGTAGTCTAAACAGAGTGATTTTAGCAATGACAAACCTTTAGTAGGAATCCTTATTTTCTCTAGACATTTTTATCTCCATTCCTGGATAATGAACCCTTATAAACTCTACTGCACTTGCTAAAACTTAATATTTCTAAGATGAGAAGGATTCAAGGAGGATGTTGAAGTGAATGAAAATGAATTCTAATACCCTTCTATTTAAAGAAAAATGACCCTTCATACAACACAAAAATCAAATCATACGTACAATCTTCAGATCATACGGGATGAATTTTTTTTTTGTGTGGACAAACAAAAATGTTTAAAATGAAATAAATTTTCATAATCACACAAGTTATGAAGCATCCTTTTATCTAGACATTTTGACCATATGATCGTTTAAACAAATAGATGTTTGTCCGGGATGATCAGTTATTTAAGAACATTTTAATGACAGATAGGTTTGTCCCCCATAGAGAATGACACATAGTTTGTATAGACGAAATACTATTTCATACGTATGGTCATTTCTAATAACTGATTCTAAGATAACCATCTATGTGCATACAGATGAATGAATACATATCGTATGGGATGATATACGTATCATACATTATGATATGTGTTATAAAATCAAAACTTTATTCATTCAGTTCAAAACCACGATTAACATGCTACATAATTCATACGGGACAAAAATAATTTTGTTCAATATGAATAAAACATTTAGAAAATTCAACACGAATGATCAAAAATAAAATTTTTTATACATGATACTTGTCCAAATCAAATAAAACAATAAAACAAAAAAAAAAAAACAAATTCTAAAAACACACACATAAAAACAAGAATGACAAAAAAAAAAAAAAGAAAATACACATAGAAACATATCAAGTTTGTAGAAGATTTAATTTAAGTATTTAGATCGATCGTACCTAGCCTTATTCTTAATCTGCTAAAAGTATCAAAGGCTAGTGGCTTTGTAAAAATATCTGCAAGTTGATTTTTAGTTGAAACATGGTTCAGTTCAATTTCTCCTTTGGATAAATGATCACTAATGAAATAATGCCTATTGTAAATCCTAAATCAATCAACTGTTATTTCAACCAAAGAACTTATGCCACACAACTTTCTAAGGCAATGTATTTAGCTTCAGTAGTAGATAGGGATATGAAATTTTATTTTCTACTGGACCAAGAAACTAAATAATTTCCTATAAATTGATAAATTCCAGATGTACTCTTCTGATCAACCATAATTCCTGTAAAGTTTGAATCTGAATATCTAATAATTTCAAATGAAGATCTATACTTAGAATAAAAAATTCCTAAGTTATGAGTTCCCAATATATATCTCAAAATCTTTTTTACTACTATCAAATGTGATTCTTTTAGATTTGATTAAAATCTTGCACACAAACAAATACTAAATATAATATCTAGTATACTAGTACTCAAATAAAGCAAAGATTCAATAATTCCTCTAAATCTCTTTTGATCAAAAGATTTTCCCTTTGTGTCCTTATCCAACAGAATTAAAGAACTCATAGGTGTACTAACTTGTTTAGTATTATTTATTTCATACTTTTTGAAGATGTTCTTAACATACTTTGACTAACTAAGAAATGTTCCCTCCTCAATTTGCTTAATGCTAAAACTTAGAAAGTAACTAAGACCTCCCATTAGACTCATCTCAGATTCACTACTCATTGTTTTAGAAAAGTCATCTAAAAATTTTTTATTTGTAGATCCTAAAATGATAAAATCAATATAAATTTGTATAATAAGTATATCGTCACCCATTTTCTTTAAAAAGAGAGTGGTATCCATATTTTCTTTTTCAAAAGATATCTTATGTAAGAAAGTGCTTAACCTATCATAACAAGCCCTAGGTGCCTATTTCAATCCATATAAGGCCTTTTTTTAATTTAAAAATATGATTTGGATATTTTGAATTTTCAAAATTTAGAGGTTGTTCAACATAAACATCTTCTTATATCACTCCATTCAAAAAGATACTTTTAACATCCATTTGATACAATTTAAATCCTCTAAAATAGGTAAAGGCTAACAAAACCCTAATTATTTTAAGTCTCGTTACAGGGGCAAAAGTCTCCTCAAAATCAATCCCTTAAATTTGATTATACCTCTTATCCACCAATCTAGCCTTATTTCTAACAACAACTCCGGAGTCATTCATTTTATTTTTAAATACCCATATAGTTCCAACTATACTTCTATCCATTGGCCTTGTAATTAATTTTCAATCATTATTTCTTATAAATTGATTTAATTCTTCTTGTATTGTTAAAAGCCAAAATTCATTAAAAAGTGTCTGATTTATATTTATGGGTTTTATCATTGAAATAAAGGTAGAATGATTGACTTCATTGCTAATTCCATACATAATCCTAACACCCTCACTTGGTTCACCTAAAATCAATTCATTAGGGTGGTTTTTAGAAAATTTCAAATCTCTAGATAAAAGGTTTTCTATCTTCAAATTTTCTTCCAAGTTAATCTTTTCAATCTTTTGGAAGTTATTTTCTAAATCATCCTCTTCCAAACATGGTTCTTCCAAAATTCCAGATTCATCAAATACAACATGTGTGGTCTCCTCAACTACCAAAGTTCTTTTGTTAAATACTCTATATGATTTTTAAAACACTAGAGTATTTAAGAAAAACTCCTTCATCTAATTATGGATCAAATTTTCCTAAGGAAGATTTTCCATTATTATGTATAAACACCTTACATCTAAAAACATATAAATGTGACAGATTAGGTGTTCTTCCTTTAAGAAGCTCATAGGGTATTTTATTTAATTTAGACATTATGTTCACCCAATTTAGAATATAACATGCAGTACTAACTGCTTCAGCCCAAAAATATTTGGAAAGTGAATATTCAGCCAATATGGCTCTAGCGACTTTAATTAATGTTTTATTTTTTCTTTTGACTATCCCATTCTACTGAGGGTTTTTATGTGCAAGAAAATTGTGATTAATTCTTCATTCCTTACAAAAATCCTCAAATCTTTCATTTTCAAATTCACCTCCATGATCACTTTGAAGTATTAAAATTTTACACCCTAATTTCCTCAAAATCCAAGTTAAAAAATCTCTAAATTTCTTAAATGATTCATTCTTTTGAAATAAAAATTTAACCCACATGAACTTTGAGAAATCATCAACTATCACAAATCCATATACCTTTCCTCCTAAACTTATAGTGCTAAGCGGTCAAAAAAGATCCATATGAATAATCTCTAATGATTTACTAGTTCTAAAATCCTTATGGGAATGCAATGAGGACTTCACCTATTTTCCTAATTGACATGCATCATGAAGGTGATTCTTAGTAAAGTCTAGCTTTGGTATAACTCTAACTAAATCCTTTTGGGCAATTTTTCTAAGGTTTTTCATGCTAGCGTGATAAAGTCTCATATGCCTTAACCAAAATTCATCAGAAATTGTTTTTAAACAAAAAAATATTAGGAGTTTTAATATAGTTTAAATCTAGCATATAAACATTATTTATCCTAATTCCATATAATACGTCATTTTCATTTAGGCTTAATATACAGCTAGTGGGAAAAAATTTTACACTATACCCTTTATCACAAAGCTGGCTAATACTTAACGAAATTTTTTTTAAGCCATCAACAAGTAATACCTTCTCTATGAAAAAATTGAGTAAGTTTCTGAACATACCTATGCCAACCACTTTCCTAATAGTGTTATCTCCCAATGTAACCTCACCTGCATTCATGGCTTCTAGCAATATAAATTATGTAGTGTCTCCAGTCATATTCTTTGAATAAATGCTATTCAGGTACCAAATGCTCTCACGAGATCTTCTATAAGATGAAAGTTTGTTAGGAATGTTAGGCCCTATGAACTAGTCCCGAGGCTAACTAAGAGGGGGGGTGAATTGGTATTTTAAAAAATTCTTTAAAACTAAGAACAAATATCACAAGCCAATGTCACTACGAAAAAATAAGTGTGAAAAATTAAAGTGCGGAAGTAGTAAAAAGAACACAAGGGTTTATAGTGGTTTGGTCAACTTGACCTATGTCCACTCCCCAAACGTGCCCTCCGAGTATTTCACTACCAACATGACTCTCCTTTAGCCCCCACAGCTAGGCGGAAAATCCCTTACAAAATACCTCCTTTTCACCACCCCCGGCAAGGCAGAGAACCCCACTACTTTTGCCTCCTCCTCAAGCAGGCAAAGAACCTCGATCGATCGCTGAATCTTACCTCTCCCAACCCTTCCAAGGCCAAGAGACTCTAGGGAAGAAGAAGTGGAACAATGCTTAGAGCAAGCCTTGTGAACTCCTTCACAAGCACCCCCTCACAAGATCCTCTCTCTCTCTCTCTCTCTCTCTCCCTCTCTCTCTCCTTTAGGTTTTCTCAAGTCAAGATAACAGCCAAAGATTGTCAAAAATATTGAACAATAGCTCTTAAATAGAAGAGCTTCAAAGGAGCTTAATAAATGCAAGTTACTGACTTTATCGTCTAGGACGATAATAATATCATCATGAACGATCAGTTCAAATCTCATATGATCAGCCAGAACACCCCGCTCTGAAAATGAACTGGATGATTGAAAATTAGTTTGATCATCCCAGCCGATCTTACGATCATCCCGGCCGATCTTACGATCATCCCGGATGAACAGTTCAAATCAGAGGAAAATTATCCAGCGCATCGCTTTGAATTCGAGTTGTCTGATCCTGATCGGCTAGAACATCACCCCGAATTTGAGCTGGCCGATATTTATCGTCCAGGAGAAACTAAGGGTTTTTGAATATATTGTCTCGACTGATCCCAGGATCATCCAGGATGATGTGATCGTATCAATTTATCCTTAATTTCTTCATGTATTGTCGGATCAATTTAGGTATAATTATGCCATATCGTCCATGCCGATCTCACGATCGTTCTAGCAAATTTCCAAAAATATAGAATACCTAAATTGATTATGATGGCTATTTCTTTCTATTTTGAGCATATCGTCCTAGCTGAGACACGTATCGTCCAGGATGATCACTTGATTACGGTTGCCTTAACTAAGAAATCTTGATTAGAATTTATGTTTTGAACTCGATCGTCCAGGCCGATATAAATATCGTCCAGGACGATGTGAGTAAAAACAAAAATTCTAAATCTCTCAAGTGTGTTTATGTGTAGGGTTACTTAGCATTAGACACTTCACCATATTACAATTGACTCAAGAAAGGGAAAAAGAAAAATTCAGACTGACTCAGACCTAGTCTACCCATTCTTGAGCTAATTTCATTTTCTTTCTGATTTTGTGGTCCTAAAATATTAGTAGAAAAAGGAAGTGAAAGTGTTTGCTAACATCAAAATCACAATCCATGAAGCCAAGTTTGCAACAATCTCCCCCTTTTTTATGATGGCAAACACTTTGATTATTATAGTAATGTAATTTAAGAATTCCAAAAATTCAGAGTAGAAACAAGTGCAAGTACAAACTAAAGCAACAACAAGTGCAAGTACAAACTAAAGCAATTATAAGTATAAACTAACAAGTACAAACATAATCAATAAGTACAAACATATTACTCTCCCTTTTGACATTTCAAAAAGGAGGAGGGAACTACAAAGCAACTAAAGCAGAAAAAGTAAAAAAAAAAAAAAAGGAAAAACAAATATAAGCAACTATAAGAAACATAAACTAAGACTAGAAAAATAAGGATCCCTGATCATCAGACGGTGGTGGTGGTGGTGGTGGTGGCTACTGAAAGAAACTGGTCATGGAAATAAACTGTGAGCCAAACCAGGCCATATCCTGGTCGTGCTGCTGCTGCTGGTGTGTGACAAGAGTATTGAAACGGGCTATAACCTCATTATGCTGCTGCTGCTAGTGAGATACAAAAGTGTCAAATCGGGTCTCCAATTGATCAAATCTTTCTACTAACTGATCAAACTATGAGTGCTGGCAGAGAGGAGCAGGTTCAGGAACGGGAGCGAGAGCCTCCTCCTCCTCAGTCCCCTGAGGTTCCCCATCTCCTGGGTGGAGATGAGTACTGTGAAGGATATTGAAAGAGCTATTTGAGTAGCAAGGAGGCTAAAGGTCGTGACGAGCAGGATATTGAAGTTGATATTTGGTTTTAAGAACATAAATTATGAGATATCCTAAGGCCAGGTTAGGTTTCCTCTTATGACCTGGGTCGCAGATTGTTGTCAAATGATCAATATAACGAAAAATTAGGTCAGTAGCATTAAATTCTCTATGGGCCATAATGTAAAAAGTAGTCAGAGAAAGCAGAGGAGTGATATGGACTCAGTCTATGGCTTTTGGAATAATGAAAGTGCAAAGTACATGCTGGATTATCCTAGCATCTTTGACTAAAGAGCTAGTTTCTCCAACAAGAAAGGGTGCGTTGGTCTGGCAAAGAAAATGATTTGTAGTGGACCAGTTAAAATCAGGATCTGAGATGATGGTATGCAGCTTATCCCTGGTGGTGGATAGCTGCAATAGTTCAGTACAGTCCTGATATGTGATTTTGACCGGGTGTAGATTCACATAGGAGGTCAGAGCTGTGTAAGCAGAGTTTATGTGAAGATTTGCAAAAAATTTAAGAAGAAGTTTAGAAGAAAAAGAGACTACGAGGGTAAGAATGAAGCAAAGCCAGGTATGGGCAAAAAGATCTAGTACCAGATAAGAAAGGTAGGCAGGATTGATCGTTCTTGAAAGAGTAATGCCGCATTCCTTGTAACGGTGGTAAGTAGGTTGATCTTCTGCTTCTCGAAAATGAGGATCAAGTGTAGCCCTTGAAGAGCTACTGGAAGTTTGTCAAACTCACTTTCCACCAGCCATAGCAGAAAAATGGTAAGCAAGTAAGATAGAAGAAGTTTGAGGTGAAAAATAATGGCTAGAAGGCCATAATTTATAGGAACGACTACATCATCTAGGACGATCGTATAATCATCCAGGAGGATCTGGTTCAGTTATTGCATGCATGTCGATTGGTAAAAAAGTCAGTGCAATCATTCGGGTCGATCAGATATCGACAAGGACGATTAGACACAGACGATCGTCCTAAGGAGTCAAGCTGGACAATCATTGAAAAAGAAGATCGTCTGGGCGAATTAGGTGTATCGTCCAGGATGATACACAATAATTGATCGTACCGGCCAAATTTAAAATTTTTTAAATCTGTGCCACGTGTATCATCCAGGACGAACAGTGGATCGGCCAAGACGATTGTCCAATAATGGATCATCCAGGGTCAATTTTAAGGATTTAAATGTACTTACACGTGGATCATCTAGGATGATCTAGTGTATCGGCTAGGACGATGACCATAAATGCATCGGCCAGGACAAAAAATTATATTGGCCAAGATAATCAAGATGATTGTAATAGAGTTTGATCCGATCATCCCGGAAGATAAGGATCGTCCGGGACGATGATTTACAGTAAGCTCAAAAAAGTTTAGCAGATGGGTTTTTGAAGAGAAATTATCATATCGTCCAGAACAAAAGAGATATCGGCCAGGACGATGTGACAAGAAATTGGAAACCAAGAAAAGATGGAGATGATTAGAGAAAGCCCCAAAAATAAATAAAATAAAGTAAATAAAAAAAACTAAAAGCCAGCAAAGGAAAAAAATAAAATTTTTAATTTTAATTTTTTTAGCAAAGCATCCATATGACAGATTTCCCAAAATATTAAATTTTAGAGATTCAAAAGACCAATGAGTTAACAATGTCACAATCTGAAAATGGTAGAATATCCGATCCTGTAATCCCTAGCTCGAACTTCTTTTAGGGTAAAAATTGTCTTTTGAAAATAAAAGGCTTAACTCAGAATAACTTAATTGGGTAAAAAGAAGATCTGTTTAAAACTTGGTTACAACAAAAATATCTCATAGATAATATACCAAGGTAATTTGTCTCAATCATGGAATTTGAAATCAAGCCTTTAAAAATATCAAATAACCCATGAGTTCTTCTAAGTTTTAAAAGTTTTGAAAAGAGATGATAGCTTGCTTTTAGTGGGCTCAATTTATGCCTCTTGTCACTTTGATTTGCTCTTTGAGCATCTTTTGATTTTTGATACGCTTTTGTGTATACTCTTTTTATTTCAATTTGGCGTCTTTGCCACTTCCACCTTTTTTTTTTTTGCAAGCAAAATTCTCTTTTACAATTGTTGACCTCATTTTTGTATGAGGTCACTAAGGCCCTTCCAAACTCCAGATTAATTTTAGATCCTAGGATCCACTCTAGACCTTAGGATTCTTTCCTAGAGCCAGACCTTAGAGCCTACTCTAGATCCTAGGATTCCCTTAAATCCTAGATCTTAGAACTCCTCTAGATCTTAGGACCACTCCAACTTCAAATCAATCCCCACCCTTGATCAACCTCAACCTCAAATCAATTCCTACATTTGATCAACTCCAATTTCAATTTGATTCCTACCTTTGATCAATTTAAATCTCAAACTTCATTCAACTCAAATTCAAATTAATTCAAGTTTCAAACATATCCAAACTTTGATCCCATCAATTTGACAATTCAACCTTAAACTTAGACTTTGATCCAAACTTCAATCTAGCTTTGACCTCATCCATTCATTAACAATCACCACATGATTGTAAATGATTTGGATACTTGAATACTAATCATTCAAACTTAAAATCCATTCCAAATCCAGAAGTCTAAACTCAAATTCAAAGTCTTAAGGTCTTGTCCTAAAGCCCCTTTTCAAAGAATTTTCAAACATTTCAAAACCCAGTCAAATGGTCTCTGATTCAGGGTCTATCACTTGCAAAGTGATAATACATGTCTCTAGAGGTTACCCTCCAACTTTGAGCTCATTCTGAGGTCTCTAACCCCAGAATCTGAATTAAAATCCAAAGGCTGTAAAACCTTCAAATATTTACAGCCTATGCCACTGAACCTAACCCCTTTGAGATCTTGACCTTGGAACCCTAATCAAAGCCTCCAATCACTTTCAGACTCTTGATTTTAACTCACTGAGCAGTAAACTGCATTTTTCAGAACCATTTTTGGCCATAGTTGACCAATGGGCCAAAATTGACCAAAACACCCTTATGGGATTTCAAATGGCTATTTCAATTCAAATCAATTCCAAACTCTTTGAAACCACTTTCAATGAATTTAAAATATCAAACCCAACTTTTTGAACTCAAACCCAGACCTTGGGTCAACCTGGTTGACCAGGTCAACCAAGTTTGACCCATGGACCCATACACCCTTCTCTTTCAAAATTTTGAATATAGTCCATTTCAAGTCCTTTGAATGTATGGGATGAACCCTTGGGTATCCAAGAGACCCCTCTTGGTGACCCAAGCCTTGGGCTCACTTGGGTTAGCCATATGGCTTGACCCAAGTGACCAAAGAGAGGCCTCCCTTGAGCCATCTTTTGATCTTAATCAAATTGAATCCAAATCAAGGTGTTATTGAGTTCCCATTAACCCAATACACCTTCCTTGATCAGCCCAACCCTTGGGCTCACTTGGGTCAAACGTTAGGCTAACCCAAGGTGCCCAAAAGCACTTAGGATTGAGCCAACTCTCAACCCAAGCCTAATTGAACCTGACCAACACCTCCCATAGGTGGCCCTAGGTCCAGTACACCCCCTCCAGCCAGCCCATGCCTTGGGCTAGCTTGGGTTAAGAGTTAGGCTAACCCAAAGTAGCCAAAAACACTTGGACCCGAGCCATCTTCCAGCTCAAATCAAATTGCACCCAATTGCCACTTGCATTGGGAGCACCAGACCCATACCCACTTCCCACCTCAAGCCCAGGGTCTGGCCTTACCTGGGTTGAGCCCAAATCGACCCGAACCGAGCAGATTTGGATCAACCCGAGCCAACCTTTGACACAAGCCAAATTGGACCCAATTTCCACTTGCATTGGGCGCACCAGACCCAGACCTATCTCCCATATCTAATCCAGGGTCTGACCTGACCCGAATTGAGCTCAATTTGACTCAAACCAAGCAGGTTTGAGCCCAACCGAGCCTCCGGATTGATCCCGGCTTCCCCAGACCAATTTGACTCCACTCCCAGCTCTAGTGTGTCCCCATCGGCCTTCCCTGGTCAACCCGACCCAGACCATGGCCGGCGGCGGTCGGAACCAATGGAGAGCAAGTTCCGGTGGTCCCCCCCCAGGCCGATCCTGACCGAAAGCCTTCCAAAGGCTATGGCTCGCCGGCTTGAGGCTCATGAGCTCTCTGGAACGGTGCCCCTTTCCACTTGGCATCAATCCGAGACCCCCTCCGATTCAATCCTGGCCATCCGAGCTCGCAGGAGGAGGCTGAATAGGCTGGTGCTCCACAGAGCTCGGGGTTTGATCTCAGCGTTTCAAAATGACTCCCCAGAGTTCCCTCAATCTCCCAGCATCTCCCCTCGAGCTCCTAGACCTCTCCTTTCATTACTTTGAGTGAACTTCGGTGAAAGGCTTCGGCGTCCAGCTCAAAGTCCTACCTCCGGCCATCCTCCAGTCGCGATCTCTGAAGGAAACCTGCTCGCCTTCGTCCTCTGAAGCTTCCAGATAGAGAAGCTCATCCGTTGAGACTTTCTCTACGGTAATTCCTTCATCCCGAGCTCCCTAGCTAGGTAGTCCGGTCAAGTGTGAAGGAAACCTTCACCCCAACGATTTCCACCGTTGGATTGAAGGTTTCCACCCCCCTGATCATCCCTGTGAAATTTTGACAAAGTTCGCCGGCGGATAAGAGCGGAGGTTGAAGACGAAATCTCAGCCGTTGATTTCGATCAACGGCTCGGATTAGATCCCGCTGTTTCGGAGCGCGTCTGATCCCAGCCGTCCGATCCGCCATTCGACGGCTGTGGTTAATCCGACCGTTAGCAGTTGGCGCCAATGATTGCCCAGCCAATTAGCACGCGGCGCGTGTAAAGCGAGCGCTGACTGTGTAATGGCCGAATTAATAATTCCAGAAATTCAAGGGAACTTTGGAAATTCATATCTCCCTGCACACTTGTCCAAAATAGGTGTTCTTAGGCTAATTGGAAAGGTCTCAGGGAGACCTACAAAAGCTCTATGGTTCCATGCCCTGGTTAGGTCAGTGTTAGGTTTAATTTAAGTTTGAGCATTTTGTTAATTTCTTTAATTATTATTTAAATACAAGTCCACCAGACATGGAATTTTGGGAGATTGAATTTGAACATGTTTTTGACATGTCCAAATTTTATCTCCCCTTTTTAAGATGTTCAAGGGCATTTTCCCCAAATTTCAAATTTAAGGGTCATGGTTTGACCCTTAAATTCAAAATGGGGTATAGACCTATCCAATGGGATTTAGGGTGTGATTTTTTGTGTGTTGATGATGTGTAGGATAAGGAGTGTAGAGCCACTTATTTTTCCCCAATCCAAGCTTAGGATACACCCCTATAGTGGTTTGAAGGTGACTTAGAGTTCACCTTAGGTGGTTTAGTTAACCACCTTAGAGTACTCCATTTGAGCTCAAATTTGGTGAGTATAGTCCTCAGGTTCAGGTGATCCTATGGTCCAAATTTCATCAAATTTAGAGTCCATTTGGTTTTCCAAGTAGGAATCATAATAATCCCCCTTAGAAATCACCCTTTAGCCTTAATAAAATTCTAATAAATTTAATTTAATTCTTAAAATTCCCTAAAATACCCCCAACTAACTTCAATTCATCTCTTAATCAGTGAGAACTGAAATTACTTTAATTTGACATTAAAATCCACTTTAATTTAATTTTAATCAAAATCAATGTTTAATCAATTTTAATTAATTAAAAATTATTAAAAATCCCAAAAAATATTTAAACACTTGCTGATCTCTCCTTAGATCATTTCTGATCTTTGGAGTTGATTTCAAGAAGTTTGGGACTCATTTGGGATCAAATCACTAAACGGGCCCTTAATTGAAATAATTTAATAATTTCAATAAATACCCAAACTTCCAAAAATCATAACTTTTGATAGAAAACTCCAAATTGAATGTGCCACATGTCTAACAACTCATAATTAGGTCTAGTATTTTAATAAAATATAAACATTCCAGAATTTGAGCTTAATCAAAAATTCAACTTTTGACCCTTTAATTAAATGATTAAAATATTCAAAAAATTCATAAAATTCCAAATCACTCTAAAACTCCAGAAAATATTGGTTTAATGCTTAAAACACTTAACAAATCCTTTAAACACAACAACCATCCTAAAGATGAAGTTTATCGGCTGGACTACTCCGGGCTGCGGGGCTAAGTGTCCTAAGGAGGCTGGTTCCTCGAGCCTGGTGGCACAACGCCACGAATGGATTCTAAAGGGTGTTAAATCTTAAAATAGATTTATCTTTAATTATTTAACGCTTTAAAATCTCTAATTCAATTAAATTAATTTGATTTATCGGCTGGACTACTCCGGGCTGCGGGCTAAATGTCCTAAGGAGGCTGGTTCCTCGAGCCTGGTGGCACAACACCACGAATCAATTAATGGTAAAATTAAATTAACCAAACTTTAAAAATCAGTAATTAACTCATTTTTATATTAATCCACTCTTTTAATTCTAATCAATTTAAATAACTTAATCAACCCTGATTGCTACTGGGTAACCCAGGCCTACGAGGCTATTAGCTTAGCCCCAAGGAAGGTGAAATAAACTTCACGGCCTCGATGTGAAACAAAGGTAGTAATCAATTATTTTTTAAAATATGTCTAATTAAAATTATTAATTCATTAATACTTAAATTTTAATCTAAATCCGCTTTTAAGCCTTAACAAACACAGACTTTTAGACAACTTCAACTAATAACCTACTTTAGGATCTATCCCAGCCACACGACCTTTCTCACACACTTTAGATGATGTGCTAGGACAACCAACTCTAGATCTAGGTTAGGCCGGTGTTTACTTTACTGCTGTGTGCCGGATTTTTCGTAGTTTTCAATGCATGTTGTGGATGAAATTGCTTTGCTGTGTCTGTTTACTTTTTCTGTACTCTGTGGATGGATTGATGTGTTTGGCAACTAGATTACCCTTAGGTTAGGTATGATCTGGATGTTGACACAGTTTTCTACAGGTGGCCACGCTCATGCAGGGCAATATAAATAGGGGGCAAATAAAAAAAAATGCATAAATATTATAAACTCTTTGCACAGGTGCTTCAGTTGCTAAAGCACCCAAATCATAAAAAGAGCGTGGCCAATTGTTGACCTCATTTTTGTATGAGGTCACTAAGGCCCTTCCAAACTCCAGATTTAATTTTAGATCCTAAGATCCATTCTAGACCTTAGGATTCTTTCCTAGATCCAAGACCTTAGAGCCTATTCTAGAGCCTAGGATTCCCTTAAATCCTAGATCTTAGAATTCTTCTAGATCTTAGGATCACTCCAACTTCAAATCAATCTCCACCTTTGATCAACCTCAATTTTAAATCAATTCCTATATTTGATCCACTCCAATTTCAATTTGATTCCTACCTGTGATCAATTTGAATCTCAAACTCCATCCAATTCAAATCCAAATCAATTCAAACTTCAAATCAAATCCAAGCCCAGAATTCAAACTCAAATCCAAACTCTAGAGGCCCTGTCCCAAACACCCTTTTCAGAGATTTTTCAAACATTTCAAAACCCAGTCAAATGGCCTCTGATTCAGGGTCTATCACTTGCAAAGTGATAAGACATGTCTCTAGAGGTTACCCTCCAACTTTGAGCTCATTCTGAGGTCTCTAACCCCATAATCTGAATTAGAATTCAAAGGCTGTAAAACCTTCAAATATTTACACCCTATGCCACTGAGCCTAACCCCTTTGAGATCTTGATCTTGGAATCCTTATCAAAGCTTCCAATCACTTCCAGATTCTTGATTTTAACCCATTGAGCAGTAAACTGCATTTTTCAAAACCATTTTTGACCCTAGTTGACCAATAGGTCAAAATTGACCAAAATACCATTATAGGATTTCAAATGCACATTTCAATTCAAATCAATTCCAAACTCTTTGAAACCACTTCCAATGAATTTTAAATGTTAAATTCAACTTGTTGAACTCAAACCCAAACCTTGGGTCAACTTGGTTGACCAAGTCAACCAAGTTTGACCCATGGATCCATACACCCTTCCTCTTTCAAAATTTTGAGTCAAGTCCATTCCAAGTTCTTTGAATGTATGGGATGACCCCTTGGGTACCCAAGAGACCCCTCTTGGTGACCCAAGTCTTGGGCTCACTTGGGTTGGCCATATGGCTTGACCCAAGTGACCAAGAAGAGGCCCCCCTTGAGCCATCTTTTGATCTTAACCAAATTGAATTCAAATCAAGGTGCCATTGGGTTCCCATTGACCCAATACACCTTCCTTGACCCGCCCAATCCTTGGGCTCATTTGGGTCAAGAGTTAGGCTAACCCAAAGTGCCCAAAAGCACATGGGATTGGGCCAACTCTCAACCTAAACCCAATTGAGCTTGACCAACACCTCCCATAGGTGGCCCTAGGTTCAATGCACCTTCTCCAGCAGGCCCATGCTTTGGGCTAGCTTGGGTCAAGAGTTAGGCTAGCCCAAAGTGCCCAAAAACACTTGGGATCGAGCCATCTCCCTGTCCAGATCAAATTAGACCCAATTGCCACTTGCATTGGGTGCACCAGACCCAGACCCACTTCCCACCTCAAGCCCAGGGTCTGGCCTGACCTGGGTTGAGCCCAAATCGACCCGAACCGAGCAGGTTTGGATCAACCCGAGCCATCTTTTAATCCAGATCGAATTCAACCCAATTGCCACTTGCATTGGGTGCACCAGACCCAGACCTGCTTCCCATACCAAACCCAGGGTCTGGCCTGACCTGAATCGAGCTCAATCCGACTCGAACCAAGCAGGTTCGAGCCCAACCGAGCCACCAGGTCGACTCCAGCTTCCCCAGGCCAAATTGGCTCCACATTTAGCTCCAGCATGTCCCCATCGGCCTTCCTTGGTCAATCCGACCCAGACCATGGCCGGCGGCGGTCGGAGCCAATGGAGAGCAAGTTCCGGTGGTCCCCCCAGACCGAAAGCCTTTCAAAGGCTGTGGCTCGCCGGCTTGAGGCTCACGAGCTCTCTGGAATGGTGCCCCTTTCCACTTGGCATCAATCCGAGGCCTCCTCCAATTCAATCCTGGCCGTCCGAGCTCGCGGGAGGAGGCTGAATAGGGTGGTGCTCCCCAAGGCTCGCCAGACGATCCCAGAGTTTTCGAACGGTTCCCCAGAGCTCCCTCGATCTCCCAGCACCTTCCTTCGAGCTCCCAGACTGTCCCTTCCATCGCTTCGAGCAAACTCCGGCGAAAGGCTTCGGCGTCCCGCTCGAAGTCATACCTCCAGCCGTCCTCCAGTCGCGGCCTCTGAAGGAAACCTGCTCGCCTTCGTCCCCTGAAGCTTCCAGATAGAGAAGCTCATTCGTTGAGGCTTTCTCTGCGGTAATTCCTTCATCCCGAGCTCCCTAGCTAGGTAGTCCGGTCAAGTGTGAAGGAAACCTTCACCCCAACGGATTTCCACCGTTGGATTGAAGGTTTCCACCCCCCTGATCCTCCCTGTGAAATTTCGTCGAAGTTCGCCGGCGGGATCAACCGGATCACGCCGGAGAAAGTTCACGGCTTCGGGCAAAGGCGGAGGTTGAAGACGAAATCTCAGCCATTGATTTTGATCAACGGCTCGGATTAGATCCCGCGGTCCCGGAGCGCGTCTAATCCCAGCCGTCCGATCCGCCATCCGACGGCTGTGGTTAATCCGACCGTTACCCAGTCAGCGCCAATGATTGCCCAGCCAATCGGGGCGCGCCGCGTGTAAAGAGCGGCTGACTGTGTAATGGCTGGATTATTAAATCCAGAAATTCAAGGGAACTTCAAAAATCCATATCTCCCTGCACACTTGACCAAATTAGGTGTTCTTAGGCTCATTGGAAAGGTCTCAGGGAGACCTTCAAAAGCCCTATGGTTCCAGGCCCTAATTGCATGTGTGTTAAGCTTAATTTCATTAATGGTATTATTTCAATTTATGCAATTACTGTTTGTAGTTAAGTCTCCAGGGCATGGAACTTTGGGAGATTGAATTTGGGCATGTCTTTGACATGTCCAAATTTTATCTCCCCTGTTTTAAAGGTCTAAGGGCACTTTCCCCTAATTTTGAGTTTAAGGGTCATGGGTTGACCCTTAAATTCAAATTGGGATTTAAGCCTATCCAATGAGAATTAGGATCTGGTTTTTTGTGTGTTGATTATGCTTAGGATATGGAGTTTAGGGCCACTGACTTTGCCCCAATCCAACCTTAGGATAGCTCCCTAGGATTTTTTGAAGGTGACTTAGAGCTCACCTTAGGTGGCTTAGTTAGCCACCTTAGAGTATTCTAATTGAGCCCAAATTTGGTTTGTTTAGGCCTTGGGATCAAGTGATCCCATGGTCCAAATTTCATCAGATTTGGAGTTCATTTGGTTCACCAATTAGGAGCCATAGCTTGCCCTTGCTAGAATTGCCCCTTAGCCTTAATTAAATCCCAATAAATCCATTTCAAATCCAAAATTTAAGTTTAATACCTCATATTAATCAGTGTTGAACCCTTAACCTGTGAGAATTAAAAGCCCCTTGATTGGACATCAAATTAAGCCTTAATTTAATTTTAAGTAAAATCCAATGTTTAATTAATATTAATTAATTAATAATCATTAAAAATCCCAAGAATTATTTTAATGCTTGATAATCTCCCCTTAGATCACCTCTGATCTTTGGGAGAGATTTCAAGGAGTTTGAGATCCATTTAGGCCCAAATCACTAGAATAGCCTTTAATTGAAATAATTAAAAATTTTCATAAATATCCAAACTTTTAAAATTCACCATTAATTATAGAAAATTCCAAATCAATCAAACTCAGTGGCTAATGACTCTAATTAAAATCTAGTATTTTCTAAAAATGTCAAACCCCCAAAATCTGGTTAAAGTCAAAAAGTCAACATTTTGGTCAACCTTAGGTCAAAACCGGGTTAAAACTTCTAAAAATCATAACTTTTGATAGAAAATTCCAAATTGAGTGTACCAACTGTCTAACAACTCATAATTAGGTCTAGTATTTTAATAAAATACAAACATTCCAGAATTTGGCTTAATCAAAAATTCAATTTTCAACCCCTTAATTAAATCATTAAAGTATTCTAAAAAAATTCATAAAGCTCAAATCATTCTAAAACTCAGAAAATATTGGTTTAATGTTTAAAACATTTAACAAATCCTTTAAAACACAACAACCACTCTAAAGTTGAAGTTTATTGGCTGGACTACTCCGGGCTGCGGGGCTAAGTGTCCTAAGGAGGCTGGTTCCTCGAGCCTGGTGGCACAACGCCACGAATGGATTCTAAGGGGTGTTAAACCTTAAAATCGATTAATTTTTAATTATTTAACATTTTAAAAATCTCTAATTCAATTACATTAATTTGGTTTATCGGCTGGACTACTCCGGGCTGCGGGGCTAAGTGTCCTAAGGAGGCTGGTTCCTCGAGCCTGGTGGCACAACGCCACGAATCAATTAATGAAAAACTTAAATTAATCAAGCTTTTAAAATCAGTAATTAAGCTCATTTTAATATTAATCCACTCTTTTAATTCTAACCAATTTAAACAACTTAATCAACCCCGATTGCTACTGGGTAACCCAGGCCTACGAGGCTATTAGCTTAGCCCCAAGGAAGGTGAAATAAACTTCACGGCCTCGGTGTGAAACAAAGGTAGTAATCAATTAACTTTTAAAATATGTCTAATTAAAATTCTTAATTCATTAATACTTAAATTTTAATCTAAATCCCCTTTTAAGCCTTAACAAATCCAAACTTTTAGACAACATTAATTAATAACCCACTTTAGGATCTACCCCAGCCACACGACCTTTCTCACACACTTTAGATGATGTGCTAGGACAACCAACTCTAGATCTAGGTTAGGCCGGTGTTTACTTTACTGCTGTGTGCCGGATTTTTCGTAGTTTTCACTGCATGTTGTGGATGAAATTGCTTTGCTGTGTCTGCTTACTTTTTCTGTACTCTGTGGATGGATTGATGTGTTTGGCGACTAGATTACCCTTAGGTTAGGTACGATCTGGATGTTGACACAGTTTTCTGCAGGTGGCCACGCTCATGCAGGGCAATATAAAAAGGGGGCAAATTAAAAATGCATAAATATTATAAACTCTTTGCACAGGTGCTTCAGCTGCTAAAGCCCCCAAATAAAAAGAGCGTGGCCAGTGTGTTTACTTTCTTTTCTGCTCATATACAACTGCTTGGGAATAACTGCCTTTTACATATTAATTGCTTAGGATAACCCTGCAGGTGAGTCTAGATTTTTATTTTGATATCAATGTAATTTGTGCAAGTGTCAAGTGTTGTGAAAGTTTATTTTGAGTTGGGATACATAGATCCAAAGCTTGGATTCCAAAGAGGAAAGGATACCCCCTTGGGGAACATTCCTTTTCCATTTGGAAATCCAAATTTGGATCATACCTCTTCCTTACCCAAAGAGGAAAGAGTGGCCTTCCCCTTTAGAGGGAAGTGCCCTCTTATCCATTTGGGTAATCTGCTACGAAGATTTCAAGAAGATTGAAGAAAAGGAGTCCAAAGAAGAATGAAATTGAAGATTTGAAGATTTGAAGATTGAGAGTATCCCACTCAAAATAACTTGCGTCATTACTAGGTTTAGAATCCGGGTTGTTGTCAGTGGTGCCCGGCCACTTTACTTTCTGTAATATTCTGGTTTGTAATAAGCAAGGCAATTCTGCCTATGGACATTTATTAATTAATTTGTATTTGATTTGATGATTTGATTGCCTTTAGGATTACTTGTTTTTACTAGTTTTTTGGCGATTGCATGCCGCTCTTTGTTTTCGCCTGGATACGTGAGGCTCGTGAGGGTGTGAAATTTTTATACTCATAATCTTAAAAGTCTAAAATTTTAGTGAGTCTAAATAACATAGAAAGATAACGAATCTAGGGAATTAGCCGGGGATCGACCCCGGGGTCGCATGCATATTTCTGCATTACTCTTTCCTTGTTTTAGACCCTTCCCCGCCTGCGGGTAGAGTCCGGATAGTCTGACCTATGAGGACGAGGTGCCGGACCTGGGGAAGTCCAGTCTTCTAAAAAATTATTTTATAAGCCTGTTTTTAAAAATTTCAAGCATATTTGATTTGAGGTTGTTAACCAGCACGCATTGCATTAGATACAAATTAAAGAGTCAAAATTTTAATTTCATAGTCCTTAGCATTTTAGCACCCAACATAAGTCAAAGGGGCCAATTAGGAGAATCTCTAGATGTCGGCCCCGCCTCCCCAAAACTTTAATTATAACGTCCCTACCACTCTTTCATAAAAGACCGGATTCATGTATTTTAAATCGATTAGGTGGTTAGCTGGCTCCCCAATCCAGGCCGGGGTAAGTCCAGACCTTGCACTGCATTAGTTAGGATCGGACGACTGTGGTCCAGTGTCCAAAATAGATTTAGGATCCGGGGCAGATCTTTGATTATAAGACCCCAAACTTCGGGAATTTAATCCCAAATTTCTAATAAAATGCTCAACTCTAATTAAATATCATTTCAAGTCCAAAACATAAAGCCCAACACTTAGATTAAGTTGGGACACTTCCGGATGGTTCTGGAATCTCAAAGTGTCCCCTACCTCTCATCCTTTAACTCCGTTAATAACTGTTCAATTTTGATCCATTCCCTTTTGATTTTCCAATAATTCTATTCATACTTGATATCACTCCTAGAAATTCTAAACAAAATTTTGCCACTATTTTAATCGAGAGTTTTCGTAGGGGATTTTATCTCCCTACGATGTAATTAACTACGAGGGCTTGCGCTCGTAGGAGATTTAGAACCACACACACCTGATTTTAAAAATTGATTTTTCAAAATTCAAATGGATTTCTTTGGAAGAACTTAAAATACTAGTGATCATTATTATCATATTTAAAGAATTGTCATTGAACGATATTTTCTCCCTTCGGAGAGATATATCTTTCTTTGATAAGGCTTTGGATGTGAACCTAACGATCACACTTCTTGAATATTGTAGCTGGATATTCAATTGAACCTCATTTTGACCCTTCGGGGTCATATGAATTTCTCTTTAGCATCCGCTCACAATATTCAAGATGGATTTCACAATTCTAAGTCTGAACACCGTTATGAAAGTTTATTTTCGTCCTTCGGGGTGATATATTCTTTCTAACGAGTCGATTCGACCTTAGAATTAGAACTCAACCTTAATCTTAAAATCCCCAAAGAAAACTAATATTTTTCAAAACATATTTTCAAAATTCCACCAACAAAAAAATGGCACGCCCGGTGGGACTAAATCTCTCTCTCCATCTTTAATAATGGCAAAATTTTGTTTCATCGGTAGTTTTAACTATCATTTCTTCCGTTGGTCCCTTTGCTCATTTCTTCCTTGGGTGAGTGTGGCCAACATCTAAAATAATAACAAAATGTTAAAAGAGAGGTTCCACCTCTAAATTTGGCTTTTCGTTCTGATTTTGACCTTCTGCCCCAGCATAGCCTGTGAGGCGACAGTGTCAAATCAGATCTCTGGATATCCTTTTTAATTTTATGGATTTATGGTCGATAAATTTCTCGTTCAACATATAAATCCTTAAAATTGAAAAGAATTCAAAATTTTTGATTTCATTCCAACCTTTTTAGTTTTAACCCCCTCATTTCCCCTTTGACTTCTAAGGGTGGGGAGGGTTAAACTATTCCTTTTTACTTGGGCTTTCTCACAATTCCATAAGCCTTCGGGCAAGGGGAAACTCTGTCCGTTGTGTTTTGGAACCTGTAAGAAAACCCCTTTCAAATTCTCAAAATTTCCTCAAAAAATTTCTTAAACTCTAAGTTGTCATGTGTTACCCCATACGATTTCCTCGTGGGCCAACATATGTCATACTTTCAAAAAATAATAACAATAAAATACTTTTTTTACCACTCTTTTCAAAAAGATCTAATTTCAATCATTTTTTTTTAACTTTCAGAAAATTTCAAATGGCTGGCCAACTGATTTTCTCCTTTGACCGAGAGTTGTCTTCGACTGTTAATGACCAAGGGAGCACTGTTATTTTTGGAATGGGATTTAGTACTCTAGAGCTCTCTATGGATGGACACCAGATTGTTAGCTTGGATGCCAGTAAGGAAACTCCCCCAGTAGTTGAGTTAATTGTGGGATCTGCACCCACCTTGCCAGTAGTCAGTGATGATCAGAAACAGTCTGAACCAGTTGTTGAGCCCCCCACTGAAATTAAGTCTGTTTTTGAAGAAGGGTCTAGTTCTGGACTTAGATTCACCACTAAGAATCAGAAGAAGAACTATTTGAGGAGACTTAGAAAGAAAATCTCTAAGGCTAAGAGAGTTCTACCCTTTAAGACCTTGGCTCAAGTAGAACCTGAGGCTGTTGAGGAGCTACCTATTCCTGCTTCCTCTCCCCTCCTAAAGGGAAGTCGCTTTTACCCCTTGGCTTCAGCTCAAGGGGAGGAGAGGATAGCTAGGATAGCCCGTTCTCCACCATGCCCGGTCGACTACTCGACCAAGAAAACTCAGAAAGAAAGACATCTCCAAAAGACAAGGACTTTGAGAAATATAATTCATACCTGCGCTGCACAGACTGGGCAGACTAAAGAAGAATATGTGAAACAATTGAAGGGAGTGATCTCACATCGCTTCCAAAAAGAAGTGTTGAAGGAAGAAGTATCTGAAGCAAAGAATTTAACCCCACAATTCGTTAGAAAAATAAGAAGTATGCTAGACAGCCCGCTACTTCAGTACTGGTTGATGGATATCACTGGGTGCCACGCCCTCTGTCCTCTCAAACAGAGGGTATTGTGTTGACTGGGTCCGAGAGAGGCCGCCACTCTACTGGTAGACCCCCGGTACCCCCACATAAACCTGTAAGATTGGCCTCTGTGATTGTCAAACCAAAGGGGGTTGAAGTTCAAAAGTCTGTGGACCTTAAAGGAAAAAGACCTAAATCTCCTGAAAGGAAATATGTGCCAAAGAGAACTAAGTTGGAGAATCTGCCACCACCTCCTAGAACTTCTAAGTTCATTCTGCAGCTCCAACGAGTTTCAGCCAACCCTACTCCGAGTTCAGTTGAATTGATGGATGTTCAGGCTAGTACTCCAGTTGTTACAGTTGACAGTCCTACCACAGCCAGTCTGACTCCGATCCAATAGTCACCGTTCCTGCTACACCAGTTGATGATCCCCAAAATTCGAGTGTCATTCCTAGGCCCCTTAGTCAGGTGTCTGAGGACCTTACCTTACCAGATGTGGGAACTATCACTCTACAAGCTCCTACTTCTCCTGAGGAATATGTCCCTCTCCCTGTAGAGGATGCCACTCTTCTGACTACCAGCTCTGGGATAGTCGAAGAGGAGAGAATTGACCAGGATTTAGAAATGGAAGATGAACCGGATACAAAGTCTCAACCAGATCCTAATCCAAAACTTACAGAAATTATTGCCCTTATGGATTCTGAAGAGTTGTTTGATATGGCTGAGTATAAAGGATACTTACCCCTTGACCCTAAATCAATTGGGGATAGACCGGTCGAGGAGGTAGTCCAAGAAATAAGAAACATTTTGTTGAACAAAGAGGAATGGCTTCTTTTGACCCTGATACGGATGATCTCCTTGGAGATGAAGATGATTATGTTGGGGGCATTCATGTGGTTGAAACTAGAGGATCTAATAAAGAAGCTGAGCCCAGCAAGCGCCGATTTGTTAAGGATGATGATCCGCATGCTGTTGAGTCAGAGTCAGATGAGTCTGTGAAAGATAGAGATGAAGAACATATAAAAAACTTGGAGACTCAGCTTGCTAGCATGATGTCACAAGTTAGAGAAATGCAAGAGAAGTTGGACAAATCACAGCAAGAGTCTTTTATGATCCACCAGTCAGCTCGAGAGCTCACAGAAAAGGCCAAAAGGGCAGAACTTAATTCCAGACCTCTCGAGTCACCACCTGTGACTCTCCCTTGTCCAGTAGAGACACCTCCAGTTCACCCTGCAGTCTCCTCCATTCCTTCAATCCCACCTCAGAAGGATATCAAGCAGTTAATTGAGGACCAGGTAAGGGAGGCCTTAGCCCATGCTCAAGGAACTGTGTCTATTTCAAAGGGTAGACCCTACCCCGAGGAATATGACTTAGTTCCTTACCCAAAGGGCTTTGTGCCACCAACTTTTAAAGTTTTCACTGGAATCGAAAACCCGAGACAGCATCTGGCCCACTTCCGAGCAAGCTGTTGCAATGCAGGAGGGTCAGATGCTCTACTATTTCGCCAATTTGTAAGTAGTCTATCCGGCATTGCTTTTGAATGGTACGCCGATCTGCCCAACGGTTCAGTAAGAACCTTTAGCGACCTAGAAAACCTCTTTCTTAAGAGATTTTCTGGAGCGCAACAACGCACCACTGTGGGCGATCTCGTGGTTGAAAAGCAAAAGCCGGGAGAGTCTCTAGTTGAGTACATCTTGAGGTGGCGAAACCTCTCGATGAAGTGTGAACCCCAGTTGCAAGAACAACATGCTGTGGAGATTCTGTTGAAGAATATCCACGGTCCTGTTGCTTTTCTCCTGAAGGGTTTCACTATTAAAACTTTTGAGAAACTTCTTAATAAGGCTAGCAATTTGCAGGAAGAGGCTCCTAGGATGCCATTCTTACGAGAGCAGTCTGAAGAAAGGAAGGGTCCAAAATTGGTGAAGACATTTGAAAAGAAAGCTGTGGTCTCAGCAGTAGATAAAGGAAAGAGGCCAGTGATTAGTCAGCCTAGCACTCCACTTCCACCACAGCCGCCTCAGAAGCAGCCCTTTCAGATAGTTCCTCAACATACTAGAGATCCCTCCTTCATCCCTTTTAGAGAGAGATTGGCAAAGCCTTATCCATTTAAAAGGGAGTCAGTTAAGAAGATCTTCAGAAGTCTGTTAAAGAAACCAGATTTTCAGTTGCCAGAGGCTAGGAGGCCTGAGGATGAGAGCAAGAAAGATGATCCCAAGTATTGCCCGTACCACAGGATGCTTAGTCACCCTCTTGAGGACTGCGTTGTGTTCAAAGATTGGCTTGAGAGGAACTACACCCAAGGTAACATCATAATACCTAAGGAATACTTGGTCGATCCAGAAAAAGCTTCAATTAAGACCATTTCAGGTAATCCTCTTAACTCTTCTTGTTTTGTTGAAGATGGTTGGGACATTGCTTTGTCCCGGGCACTTAAAAAGTCGATTAACAAGTCTTTTCGTCTTTCTCAACAGCTGACTACGATAGCCCAGGCCCCGGTGTGGAAAGTTGACCTGGATGCTTCGCAGAAGGATGTTGAGCCACTTCCCTCTCCAGTAGTCTTAGGAACTACTGAGAAAAATGTAAAAGAAGAGAAATCTGATTTTGTAGAGAGGAAGTGTGTAGATGAGAGATGTATTAGAATGGCGGATGGTGGTGTTAAAACCCTTTCCCCTCTTTTGTTATCTGACTTTTACTTTGCCCCATCAAAGGCGAAGGGTCAAAAGATGAATAAAAAACATCCTTCTACTTCTGTCTTGATGATTAACCATGAATCTCAAATGCAAATTGATGACTCTCCTGTTTTGAATCAAACTCCTAATGAAGCAAATATCGAGGTTAATCAAACCGACCTCCCTGAATCGACTATTCAAGAAGAGGTCGAATGTGAAGCTTTATCAGAAAGTGATTTCCCTCAAATCAATTTCCAAGGAAATCCTATCTTGATAGAACTTTCAGATTCTGACTCGCTTTCAGAAAATGATGATCCAACACCTATGGTGTGTGTAGACACTGCCCTAGTTTGCCCGCCCGAAGATGTCGAGCAGGTGCAACTCCGTGGCGGTAAAGTCTTACCCCCTAGGTTGCCCCCTCAGGACAAAGGCAAGCAACCTTCATTCGAAAATCTAAGTCCGGATTCCCCTCAACAACCAGAATTCCCTTTAATTCCTCCGGGTTTCGAGTCTGTCGTTCCTAAGGTTGATTACAATGTTCTAGCCCACCTTAGGAAGTTGCCAGCAAAATTAAGTATTTATGACGCCCTCCTTCTTTCCAAAGAAATGAGGGAGTCTCTAATTAAAGCACTTCTCGATCCCGAGATTTGCTTAACACAGTTGGCTGCAACTCCAGAAGGTGAGGCTCTCTACTTCAAAGAGGTCCCTGGGGTTACCTTTTCAGACGAAGATTTACTCTTGGGAACTGCTGACCACAATCGTCCCCTCTACATCACTATAGATGTGGGAAATTTCAAGTTATCAAGAGTCCTTGTTGATCCGGGTGCATCGGTCAACGTGATGAACATAAAGACCCTTGCTTATCTCAGAGTTGATACTAGCAAGCTTTCAACCGACAGGTTGGTGCTTCGTGGGTTCAACGAGAAGGGCGAGAGAGCTTTAGGTTCAATCACTCTACTCCTGGAAATAGGAGGTTTAAAAACTGAAGCTAAATTTCATATAATTGATTCGACTACGTCCTTTAACGCACTTCTAGGTAGACCTTGGATTCACGAATATAGAATGGTTCCATCTACCCTGCACCAATGCGTTAAGTATCAACGAGACAGCATTAAACATGTGATTAAGGGTGATTTGCAACCATTCTCGATTCAAAAAATTGGGATCTATGAAGATGCTGCATATTTCATACCAAAAGGGTCCTCGTCCCGTTCTAAATTAGAGATCAAATTTGAGGAGAAAATGGTTGGACAAAAATTCAACCAAAAGAAAGGAAAAGATAAGGATATCAATCAAGAAATGACTCAATCGAGTAGTGAAGACGACTCTGATATCGTTGTCCTTAGACCTCCAAGCACATTACCTCAAAGAGGTGGGAGGATGGCTTTAAGGGCACGAGGTCGAGGCCGCGTTTCATTAGACAGGAGAGCAGCACCTGTATACATTAATTTGGAATCAGATTCCGATGGTGAACTAGAAAGTCAAGGTGCTGCCCTCTCTCTCGATTATCAAAACATAAATACTCCTCCAAAATTTGATCTCACCTTAGACCAGGACAGTGACCCTGAAGTAGATATTTCAAAAGTTAAAAGTGACGAGCCGAATTAACAATGTATGAAAAGCTCACTAGAAGGATTGAGGCCCTTTCTCTGACCCCACTGTCGGCAGGCAGGGTTGTAGGGTTGGAAGTCAAAGTGGCCCCCAACTTGGATGGTGAAGTTAAGAAAGTCCAGAAATTCTTTCCTGGCTCCTCCTCCGCAAGGGACGAAGGTGATGTAACCCTTGAGGAGGCAGATTTTAATGAATTAATGGAATTACCTTTCGGCTACTTCCCTGTTTGTGTAAAAAATACTTTTTCTAAAGGTTCTATACCATACCGATGGACTAAGGGTCAAGCTAGATACCACGAGAATATTTGGCGAATAAAAATAAATAAAAATCCAATAAGTGGTATTGGCTTTGGAACAGTTAGTTCATTCGATGATGATGAGTATTGCCTAATGATAACTTACCATCTCGATTCTCCAAATGTCCCTACAGATCCTCCTTGTCCTCTAGATGGACTCTGTTTGGAGACTTTAGACGATCCCGATGATCTTCAAGTTCGGGATGCACCCCCTGAATTTGAAGAGGAAATTAAGTCGACAGTCGATGAGTTGAGAGAAATTAACCTGGGAAACGATGATGACCCCCGTCCGATTTTCATAAGTACTTTGTTAAGCGAGGGTGAAACCCAAGACTTAATCCAGTTGTTATTCGAGTTCAGGGATTGCTTTGCCTGGACATATGACGAAATGTCAGGTTTGCCTGCTGAGGTAGCAGTTCACAAACTTGGAGTTCGGCATGATGCCATCCCTGTTAAATAAGCTCCTCGACGCATGCGCTTAGAGATTGAGCAACAAGTCGTTTCTGAAGTTAAGAAATTGGCAGAAGCCGGATTCATTCGAGAGGAATAATACCCCTCTTGGGTGGCCAGCGTCGTGCCAGTTCGAAAGAAAAATGGTCAGATTCGGATTTGTGTCGACTATAGGGATCTGAATAAGGCATGCCCTAAGGATGAGTTCCCTCTACCAATACCAGAACTCATGGTGGACATTGCCTCCTCACATGCTATTTTCTCATTCATGGATGGCTCGTCGGGTTATAACCAAATCAAGATGGCCCCTGAAGATGAGAGAAATACGGCGTTCAGAACCCCTATTGGAATCTTTTGTTATAAGGTAATGCCATTCGGTTTAAAGAATGCCGGAGCAACCTACCAACGGGCCATGACCCGTATCTTTGACGACTTAATTCATAATCAAGTTGAATGTTATATTGATGATTTAGTTGTCAAGAGCAAGGTTAAAGAGGCTCACCTGTATGACTTAAGAGTTGTTTTCGAACGGTTGCGCCGCTACGATTTGAAAATGAACCCCTTGAAGTGCGCCTTCGGCGTCGCTTCGGGAAAATTCTTAGGATTTGTAGTGAGGCACCGTGGAATCGAGATAGATCCTGCTAAAATTGAAGCCATCTTAGATATGCCATCCCCTAAGAGCCTTACTCAGTTAAGGTCTCTACAAGGTAGATTGGCGTACATAAGGAGGTTTATTTCTAATCTCTCCGGGAGATGTCAACCCTTTTCTGTCCTTGCAAAAAAGGATACTAAATTCGTATGGGGCGAGAAGTGTCAAAATGCTTTTGACGATATCAAACAATACCTTTCTAACCCGCCAGTCTTGGCAGCTCCGATTCCGGGAAAGCCATTAATCCTCTACACCGCAGCTCTAGATGAGTCTTTAGGTGCCCTGTTGGCTCAAGTTAACGACGAAGGGAAAGAGAATGCCCTCTACTACCTTAGTCGAAGACTCCTTCCTACTGAAATCCGATACCCGTCAATTGAGAAGCATTGTCTTGCTTTAGTTTTTGCAGCTCAGAAACTGAGGCATTACATGCTCTCTCACTCAATCAGTCTGATTTCGAGAGTTAATCCTTTGCAATATCTTATGACCCGACCTACGTTGTCAGGATGTTTAGCCCGTTGGTCTATGATTTTGTTGCAATTTGAGATTACTTTCGCTCCTCTTCGTGCTGTGAAAGGACAGGCTGTTGCCGACTTTTTGGCAGCACACCCGCTGCCGGCGGATTCTCCTCTGAACGATGACCTACCCGACGAACAAATCATGAGTTTGGGGAAATCTGGCGAGTCCATCTGGGAATTATATTTTGATGGGGCAGCATCCTCTCGTAGGATTGCGACTCAACAATCTGTAATTCCTGGAAAGGCTGGAGTCGGTCTAATTTTTATTACACCAGAAAAAGGAATGATGCATTTTTCCTACCACTTGTCGGAGCCTTGCACAAACAACGAAGCTGAATACGAAGCTCTGATAACTGGTTTGGAACTTGCAGTTCTAATGGAGATTAAAGAGATTAAGATCTTTGGGGATTCCCAACTGGTTATTAACCAAGTCGCCAGAACTTATAAAGTCTTGAATCCGAATCTCCTAAGATATCACCAGTATACACTTCACTTGTTGGAACAAATCCCTATTGCTACTTTGTATAGGGTTCCCCGTGGAAGCAATTCTGCGGCAGATGCCTTAGCAAAACTTGCAAAGGAATTTGCATGTCCTGAGGAGGATTCCATCCCTATAGAGATACAGGGTCGTAAGACCCTCTCCCTTATAGATTTGGAACACATTAGTAAGACTCCCCTTCAGATCCTTTCTGCCTCTTCGACAACTGACGAAGAAGGCGATTGGAGATGACCCTTAGTCGATTACCTTAAAGAAGGGAAGCTTCCCCAGGATAAATCACTCTCCAACCAGATTAAGAAACGTGCCCTATCATATGCACTAGTTAACGATCTGTTGTACCGTCGGTCTTTTGATCACATGTGGCTGCGCTGTTTAAACAAGCGAGAAGCCCAGAAAATTGTTAATGAAGTTCATTCAGGACTGTGCGGTGCACATCAATCGGGTCCAAAAATAAAATTAAAGATTAAAAGACTTGGATACTATTGGCCTACAATGATTGACGACTGCATGAATACTGCAAAGCACTGTCATCAATGTCAGGTCCATGGTGTGGTTTTACATCAGCCGCCTAATGTGTTAAACCCTACGATAGCCTCGTGGCCCTTCGAGAGTTGGGGCACGGATATCATTGGGCCGATTGACCCTCCCTCCGCGAGAGGTCATCGTTTCATATTAGCAGCGACTGATTACTTTTCAAAGTGGGCGGAAGCAATTCCCCTACGAAACGTAACATCACACCATGTCTTAAAATTCTTTCGTGACCATATTGTATATCGATTTGGCGTACCTCGCAGAATCATATCCGATAATGGGTCCGCATTCAAGTCTACAAAAATCAATAGTTTTGTAAGGCGCCATAATATTGATTGGAGATATTCGACGATCTATTACCCTCGGGCGAATGGATTGGCCGAGGCCTTCAACAAAACCTTGGTGCAAATTGTCAAAAAGACCCTCGATGATAACAAACGGCAGTGGGATGAGCGGTTGGTGGAAGCTTTGTGGGCTTATCGTACCACTTATAGAACCCCGACCCAATCCACCCCGTTTGCACTAGTGTACGGATCTGAGGCTGTTCTGCCCTTGGAAATACAAATCCCTTCGCTTAGAATTGCAGTTCAGAATCAAATTACCAATGAACAAAATGCAAAACTACGATTGGAAGAACTCGAAGGCCTTGAAGAGCGACGTCTCCAAGCTCAACAAAGTTTAGAGTTGTATAAATCTCGTATGGTTCAAGCCCATGATAAGTTAGTGCGACTTAAGACCTTCCAAGCGGGAGAATTGGTATTGGTCCTTCGGAGACCTATCTTGGCCCATCGGAAGCTGGGAGGCAAATTTGAACCTACGTGGGAAGGACCCTTCGTTATAGAGACTGTCTACGAAGGAGGCTCGTATTAGTTAGTAGATTGTAGAGGGAACCACCCGATGCTACCTGTCAATGGGCGTTTCCTTAAGAAATACTATGCTTGATGTAGCTCATTTTATCAATTAATAAAACATCCTTTTCTTGATTTACAACTTGATTCTACCTTTTCTTTTTAAGTTTTTTGTTTTACGCTCTTCGCCTTCTCCTTAAGGTTAGGTCTTTCCTTCCCTTAGGATTAGACCCGCTAGTGGTGGAGTACGCCCTCTGTGGCACCACCCTGGCATTTCACCCGGGGATTAGTGGTGGAGTACGCCCTTCGTGGCACCATCCTGATTCCCATTCGCTAGTGATGGAGTACGCCCTTCATGGCACCATCCTAGTTTGCCAGTTAATCTGCCTATTTGGAGTAAGTCTTCTATCAGCATCCTATAGGCCTAAGGTTGGGTGATGCCCTTCCTTAGACCCAAGGTTAGGTATTCCCTACCTTGGTTTCCAGTTGATCCGTCTACTAGGAGTAAGTCTTCTATCAGCATCCTGTAGACCTAAGGTTGGGTGATGCCCTTCCTTAGACCCAAAGTTAGGTATTCCCTACTTTGGTTTCTAGTTAATCTGCCTATTTGGAGTAAGTCTTCTATCAGCATCCTATAGGCCTAAGGTTGGGTGATGCCCTTCCTTAGACCCAAGGTTAGGTATTCCCTACCTTGGTTTCCAGTTGATCCGTCTACTAGGAGTAAGTCTTCTATCAGCATCCTGTAGACCTAAGGTTGGGTGATGCCCTTCCTTAGACCCAAAGTTAGGTATTCCCTACTTTGGTTTTCAGTTAATCTGCCTATTTGGAGTAAGTCTTCTATCAGCATCCTATAGGCCTAAGGTTGGGTGATGCCCTTCCATAGACCCAAGGTTAGGTATTCCCTACCTTGGTTTCCAGTTGATCCGTCTACTAGGAGTAAGTCTTCTATCAGCATCCTGTAGACCTAAGGTTGGGTGATGCCCTTCCTTAGACCCAAAGTTAGGTATTCCCTACTTTGGTTTCCAGTTAATCTGCCTATTTGGAGTAAGTCTTCTATCAGCATCCTATAGGCCTAAGGTTGGGTGATGCCCTTCCTTAGACCCAAGGTTAGGTATTCCCTACCTTGGTTTCCAGTTGATCCGTCTACTAGGAGTAAGTCTTCTATCAGCATCCTGTAGACCTAAGGTTGGGTGATGCCCTTCCTTAGACCCAAAGCTAGGTATTCCCTACTTTGGTTTCCAGTTAATTTGCCTATTAGGAGTAAGTCTTCTATCAGCATCCTATAGGCCTAAGGTTGGGTGATGCCCTTCCTTAGACCCAAGGCTAGGTATTCCCTACCTTGGTTTCTCCAGTTTCCTTGTCTACTAGGAGTAAGTCTTCTATCAGCATCCTGTAGACCTAAGGCTGGGTGATGCCCTTCCTTAGACCCAAGGTTAGGTATTCCCTACCTTGGTTTTACCAGTTTTCCTTATCCAATAGGTGTAAGCCTTCCATTAGCATCCTATAGGCTTGAGGTTGGGAGATGATCTCCCTTTCACTCTCAAAATTCTACTTCCATTCGGTCAACGCCAATGTGTACAGCAGAAGTTCCTTCTACCACACACATTGGGGGTCCATTTGTTGACCTCATTTTTGTATGAGGTCACTAAGGCCCTTCCAAACTCCAGATTTAATTTTAGATCCTAAGATCCATTCTAGACCTTAGGATTCTTTCCTAGATCCAAGACCTTAGAGCCTATTCTAGAGCCTAGGATTCCCTTAAATCCTAGATCTTAGAATTCTTCTAGATCTTAGGATCACTCCAACTTCAAATCAATCTCCACCTTTGATCAACCTCAATTTTAAATCAATTCCTATATTTGATCCGCTCCAATTTCAATTTGATTCCTACCTGTGATCAATTTGAATCTCAAACTCCATCCAATTCAAATCCAAATCAATTCAAACTTCAAATCAAATCCAAGCCCAGAATTCAAACTCAAATCCAAACTCTGGAGGCCCTGTCCTAAACACCCTTTTCAGAGATTTTTCAAACATTTCAAAACCTAGTCAAATGGCCTCTGATTCAGGGTCTATCACTTGCAAAGTGATAAGACATGTCTCTAGAGGTTACCCTCCAACTTTGAGCTCATTCTGAGGTCTCTAACCCCAGAATCTGAATTAGAATTCAAAGGCTATAAAACCTTCAAATATTTACAGCCTATGCCACTGAGCCTAACCCCTTTGAGATCTTGATCTTGGAATCCTTATCAAAGCTTCCAATCACTTCCAGATTCTTGATTTTAACCCATTGAGCAGTAAATTGCATTTTTCAAAACCATTTTTGACCCTAGTTGACCAATAGGTCAAAATTGACCAAAATACCCTTATAGGATTTCAAATGCTCATTTCAATTCAAATCAATTCCGAACTCTTTGAAACCACTTCCAATGAATTTTAAATGTTAAATTCAACTTGTTGAACTCAAACCCAAACCTTGGGTCAACTTGGTTGACCAAGTCAACCAAGTTTGACCCATGGATCCATACACCCTTCCTCTTTGAAAATTTTGAATCAAGTCCATTCCAAGTTCTTTGAATGTATGGGATGACCCCTTGGGTACCCAAGAGACCCCTCTTGGTGACCCAAGTCTTGGGCTCACTTGGGTTGGCCATATGGCTTGACCCAAGTGACCAAGAAGAGGCCCCCCTTGAGCCATCTTTTGATCTTAACCAAATTGAATTCAAATCAAGGTGCCATTGGGTTCCCATTGACCCAATACACCTTCCTTGACCAGCCCAATCCTTGGGCTCATTTGGGTCAAGAGTTAGGCTAACCCAAAGTGCCCAAAAGCACTTGGGATTGGGCCAACTCTCAACCTAAACCCAATTGAGCTTGACCAACACCTCCCATAGGTGGCCCTAGGTTCAATGCACCTTCTCCAGCCGAACCCATGCTTTGGGCTAGCTTGGGTCAAGAGTTAGGCTAGCCCAAAGTGCCCAAAAACACTTGGGATCGAGCCATCTCCCTGTCCAGATCAAATTAGACCCAATTTCCACTTGCATTGGGTGCACCAGACCCAGACCCACTTCCCACCTCAAGCCCAGGGTCTGGCCTGACCTGGGTTGAGCCCAAATCGACCCGAACCGAGCAGGTTTGGATCAACCCGAGCCATCTTTTAATCCAGATCGAATTCAACCCAATTGCCACTTGCATTGGGTGCACCAGACCCAGACCTGCTTCCCATACCAAACCCAGGGTCTGGCCTGACCTGAATCGAGCTCAATCCGACTCGAACCAAGCAGGTTCGAGCCCAACCGAGCCACCAGGTCGACTCCAGCTTTCCCAGGCCAAATTGGCTCCACATTTAGCTCCAGCATTTCCCCATCGGCCTTCCCTGGTCAATCCGACCCAGACCATGGCCGGCGGCGGTCGGAGCCAATGGAGAGCAAGTTCCGGTGGTCCCCCCAGACCGAAAGCCTTCCAAAGGCTGTGGCTCGCCGGCTTGAGGCTCACGAGCTCTCTGAAATGGTGCCCCTTTCCACTTGGCATCAATCCGAGGCCTCCTCCGATTCAATCCTGGCCGTCCGAGCTCGCGGGAGGAGGCTGAATAGGGTGGTGCTCCCCAAGGCTCGCTAGACGATCCCAGAGTTTTCGAACGGTTCCCCAGAGCTCCCTCGATCTCCCAGCACCTTCCTTCGAGCTCCCAGACCATCCCTTCCATCGCTTCGAGCGAACTCCGGCGAAAGGCTTCGGCGTCCCGCTCGAAGTCATACCTCCAGCCGTCCTCCAGTCGCGGCCTCTGAAGGAAACCTGCTCGCCTTCATCCCCTGAAGCTTCCAGATAGAGAAGCTCATTCGTTTAGGCTTTCTCTGCGGTAATTCCTTCATCCCGAGCTCCCTAGCTAGGTAGTCCGGTCAAGTGTGAAGGAAACCTTCACCCCAACGGATTTCCACCGTTGGATTGAAGGTTTCCACCCCCCTGATCCTCCCTGTGAAATTTCGTCGAAGTTCGCCGGCGGGATCAACCGGATCACGCCGGAGAAAGTTCACGGCTTCGGGCAAAGGCGGAGGTTGAAGACGAAATCTCAGCCGTTGATTTCGATCAACGGCTCGGATTAGATCCCGCGGTCCCGGAGCGCGTTTAATCCCAGCCGTCCGATCCGCCATCCGACGGCTGTGGTTAATCCGACCGTTACCCAGTCAACGCCAATGATTGCCCAGCCAATCGGGGCGTGCCGCGTGTAAAGAGCGGCTGACTGTGTAATGGCTGGATTATTAAATCCAGAAATTCAAGGGAACTTCAAAAATCCATATCTCCCTGCACACTTGACCAAATTAGGTGTTCTTAGGCTCATTGGAAAGGTCTCAGGGAGACCTTCAAAAGCCCTATGGTTCCAGGCCCTAATTGCATGTGTGTTAAGCTTAATTTCATTAATGGTATTATTTCAATTTATGCAATTACTGTTTGTAGTTAAGTCTCCAGGGCATGGAACTTTGGGAGATTAAATTTGGGCATGTCTTTGACATGTCCAAATTTTATCTCTCCTATTTTAAAGGTCTAAGGGCACTTTCCCCTAATTTTGAGTTTAAGGGTCATGGGTTGACCCTTAAATTCAAATTGGGATTTAAGCCTATCCAATGAGAATTAGGATCTGGTTTTTTGTGTGTTGATTATGCTTAGGATATGGAGTTTAGGGCCACTGACTTTGCCCCAATCCAACCTTAGGATAGCTCCCTAGGATTTTTTGAAGGTGACTTAGAGCTCACCTTAGGTGGCTTAGTTAGCCACCTTAGAGTATTCCAATTGAGCCCAAATTTTGTGTGTTTAGGCCTTGGGATCAAGTGATCCCATGGTCCAAATTTCATCAGATTTGGAGTTCATTTGGTTCACCAATTAGGAGCCATAGCTTGCCCTTGCTAGAATTGCCCCTTAGCCTTAATTAAATCCCAATAAATCCATTTCAAATCCAAAATTTAAGTTTAATACCTCATATTAATCAGTGTTGAACCCTTAACCTGTGAGAATTAAAAGCCCCTTGATTGGACATCAAATTAAGCCTTAATTTAATTTTAAGTAAAATCCAATGTTTAATTAATATTAATTAATTAATAATCATTAAAAATCCCAAGAATTATTTTAATGCTTGATAATCTCCCCTTAGATCACCTCTGATCTTTGGGAGAGATTTCAAGGAGTTTGAGATCCATTTAGGCCCAAATCACTAGAATAGCCTTTAATTGAAATAATTAAAAATTTTCATAAATATCCAAAATTTTAAAATTCACCATTAATTATAGAAAATTCCAAATCAATCAAACTCAGTGGCTAATGACTCTAATTAAAATCTAGTATTTTCTAAAAATGTCAAACCCCCAAAATCTGGTTAAAGTCAAAAAGTCAACATTTTGGTCAACCTTAGGTCAAAACCGGGTTAAAACTTCTAAAAATCATAACTTTTGATAGAAAATTCCAAATTGACTGTACCAACTGTCTAACAACTCATAATTAGGTCTAGTATTTTAATAAAATACAAACATTCCAGAATTTGGGCTTAATCAAAAATTCAATTTTCAACCCCTTAATTAAATCATTAAAGTATTCTAAAAAAATTCATAAAGCTCAAATCATTCTAAAACTCAGAAAATATTGGTTTAATGTTTAAAATATTTAACAAATTCTTTAAAACACAACAACCACTCTAAAGTTGAAGTTTATTGGCTGGACTACTCCGGGCTGCGGGGCTAAGTGTCCTAAGGAGGCTGGTTCCTCGAGCCTGGTGGCACAACGCCACGAATGGATTCTAAGGGGTGTTAAACCTTAAAATCGATTAATTTTTAATTATTTAACATTTTAAAAATCTTTAATTCAATTACATTAATTTGGTTTATCGGCTGGACTACTCCGGGCTGCGTGGCTAAGTGTCCTAAGGAGGCTGGTTCCTCGAGCCTGGTGGCACAACGCCACGAATCAATTAATGGAAAACTTAAATTAATCAAGCTTTTAAAATCAGTAATTAGCTCATTTTAATATTAATCCACTCTTTTAATTCTAACCAATTTAAACAACTTAATCAACCCCGATTGCTACTGGATAACCCAGGCCTACGAGGCTATTAGCTTAGCCCCAAGGAAGGTGAAATAAACTTCACGGCCTCGGTGTGAAACAAAGGTAGTAATCAATTAACTTTTAAAATATGTCTAATTAAAATTCTTAATTCATTAATACTTAAATTTTAATCTAAATCCCCTTTTAAGCCTTAACAAATCCAAACTTTTAGACAACATTAATTAATAACCCACTTTAGGACCTACCCCAGCCACACGACCTTTCTCACACACTTTAGATGATGTGCTAGGACAACCAACTCTAGATCTAGGTTAGGCCGGTGTTTACTTTACTGCTGTGTGCCGGATTTTTCGTAGTTTTCACTGCATGTTATGGATGAAATTGCTTTGCTGTGTCTGCTTACTTTTTCTGTACTCTGTGGATGGATTGATGTGTTTGGCGACTAGATTACCCTTAGGTTAGGTACGATCTGGATGTTGACACAGTTTTCTGCAGGTGGCCACGCTCATGCAGGGCAATATAAAAAGGGGGCAAATTAAAAATGCATAAATATTATAAACTCTTTGCACAGGTGCTTCAGCTGCTAAAGCCCCCAAATAAAAAGAGCGTGGCCAGTGTATTTACTTTCTTTTCTGCTCATATACAACTGCTTGGGAATAACTGCCTTTTACATGTTAATTGCTTAGGATAACCCTGCAGGTGAGTCTAGATTTTTATTTTGATATCAATGTAATTTGTGCAAGTGTCAAGTGTTGTGAAAGTTTATTTTGAGTTGGGATACATAGATCCAAAGCTTGGATTCCAAAGAGGAAAGGATACCCCCTTGGGGAACATTCCTTTTTCATTTGGAAATCCAAATTTGGATCATACCTCTTCCTTACCCAAAGAGGAAAGAGTGGCCTTCCCCTTTAGAGGGAAGTGCCCTCTTATCCATTTGGGTAATCTGCTACGAAGATTTCAAGAAGATTGAAGAAAAGGAGTCCAAAGAATAATGAAATTGAAGATTTGAAGATTTGAAGATTGAGAGTATCCCACTCAAAATAACTTGCGTCATTACTAGGTTTAGAATCCGGGTTGTTGTCAGTGGTGCCCGGCCACTTTACTTTATGTAATATTCTGGTTTGTAATAAGCAAGGCAATTCTGCCTATGGACATTTATTAATTAATTTGTATTTGATTTGATGATTTGATTGCCTTTAGGATTACTTGTTTTTACTAGTTTTTTGGCGATTGCATGCCGCTCTTTGTTTTCGCCTGGATACGCGAGGCTCGTGAGGGTGTGAAATTTTTATACTCATAATCTTAAAAGTCTAAAATTTTAGTGAGTCTAAATAACATAGAAAGATAACGAATCTAGGGAATTAGCCGGGGATCGACCCCGGGGTCGCATGCATATTTCTGCATTACTCTTTCCTTGTTTTAGACCCTTCCCCGCCTGCGGGTAGAGTCCGGATAGTCTGACCTATGAGGACGAGGTGCCGGACCTGGGGAAGTCCAGTCTTCTAAAAAATTATTTTATAAGCCTGTTTTTAAAAAATTTCAAACATATTTGATTTGAGGTTGTTAACCAGCACGCATTGCATTAGATACAAATTAAAGAGTCAAAATTCTAATTTCATAGTCCTTAGCATTTTAGCACCCAACATAAGTCAAAGGGGCCAATTAGGAGAATCTCTAGATGTCGGCCCCGCCTCCCCAAAACTTTAATTATAACGTCCCTACCACTCTTTCATGAAAGACCGGATTCATGTATTTTAAATCGATTAGGTGGTTAGCTGGCTTCCCAATCCAGGCCGGGGTAAGTCCAGACCTTGCACTGCATTAGTTAGGATCGGACGACTGTGGTCCAGTGTCAAAAATAGATTTAGGATCCGGGGCAGATCTTCGATTATAAGACCCCAAACTTCGGGAATTTAATCCCAAATTTCTAATAAAATGCTCAACTCTAATTAAATATCATTTCAAGTCCAAAACATAAAGCCCAACACTTAGATTAAGTTGGGACACTTCCGGATGGTTCTGGAATCTCAAAGTGTCCCCTACCTCTCATCCTTTAACTCCGTTAATAACTGTTCAATTTTGATCCATTCCCTTTTGATTTTCCAATAATTCTATTCATACCTTGATATCACTCCTAGAAATTCTAAACAAAATTTTGCCACTATTTTAATCGAGAGTTTTCGTAGAGGATTTTATCTCCCTACGATGTAATTAACTACGAGGGCTTGCGCTCGTAGGAGATTTAGAACCACACACACCTGATTTTAAAAATTGATTTTTCAAAATTCAAATGGATTTCTTTAGGAGAACTTAAAATACTAGTGATCATTATTATCATATTTAAAGAATTATCATTGAACGATATTTTCTCCCTTCGGAGAGATATATCTTTCTTTGATAAGGCTTTGGATGTGAACCTAACGATCACACTTCTTGAATATTGTAGCTGGATATTCAATTGAACCTCATTTTGACCCTTCGGGGTCATATGAATTTCTCTTTAGCATCCGCTCACAATATTCAAGATGGATTTCACAATTCTAAGTCTGAACACCGTTATGAAAGTTTATTTTCGTCCTTCGGGGTGATATATTCTTTCTAACGAGTCGATTCGACCTTAGAATTAGAACTCAACCTTAATCTTAAAATCCCCAAAGAAAACTAATATTTTTCAAAACATATTTTCAAAATTCCACCAACAAAAAAATGGCACGCCCGGTGGGACTAAATCTCTCTCTCCATCTTTAATAATGGCAAAATTTTATTTCATCGGTAGTTTTAACTATCATTTATTCCGTTGGTCCCTTTGCTCATTTCTTCCTTGGGTGAGTGTGGCCAACATCTAAAATAATAACAAAATGTTAAAAGAGAGGTTCCACCTCTAAATTTGGCTTTTCGTTCTGATTTTGACCTTCTGCCCCAGCATAGCCTGTGAGGCGACAGTGTCAAATCAGATCTCTGGATATCCTTTTTAATTTTATGGATTTATGGTCGATAAATTTCTCGTTCAACATATAAATCCTTAAAATTGAAAAGAATTCAAAATTTTTGATTTCATTCCAACCTTTTTAGTTTCAATCCCCTCATTTCCCCTTTGACTTCTAAGTCTGGATAGTCTGACCTATGAGGACGAGGTGCCGGACCTGGGGAAGTCCAGTCTTCTAAAAAATTATTTTATAAGCCTGTTTTTTTAAAAAAAATTCAAGCATACTTGATTTGAAAATTTTTCGACCAGCATGCATTGCATTAGATACAAATTAAAAGAGTCAAAATTTTAATTTCATAGTACTTAGCAATTTAGCACCCAACATAAGTCAAAGGGGCCAATTAGGAGAATCTCTAGATGTCGGCCCCAACTCTCCAAAACTTTAAATATAATGTCCCTACCAATCTTTCATAAAAGACCAGACTCATCTCTTTTAGATCGATTAGGTGGTTAGCTGGCTCCCCAATCCAGGCCGGGGTAAGTCCAGACCTTGCACTGCATTAGCTAGGATCGGACGACTGTGGTCCAGTGTCCAAAATAGATTTAGGTTCCGAGGCAGATCTTTGATTATAAGACCCCAAACTTCGGGAATACAGTCCCAAATTTCTAATAAAATACTTAACTCTAACTAAAGCTTTATTTCAATCCTAAAACATAAAGCCCAACATTTAGATTAAGTTGGGATGCTTCCGGATGATTCTGGAATCTCAAAGTGTCCCCTACCTCTCCTCCTTTAACTCCATTAATAACTGCTCAGTTTTGATCCATTCCCTTTTGAGTTTCTAAAATTCATCTCTTTTTTTGATATCACTCCTAGAAAATCTAACAAAATTCTTCCACCATTTTAATCGGGAGTTTTCGTAGGAGATTTTATCTCCCTACGATGTAATTAACTATGAGTGCTTGCGCTCGTAGGAGATTTGGAACCCCACGCACCTGATTTAAAAAAAAAATTAATTTCTAAAACTTTACTAGATTTCTTTGGGAAAAGTTAAATAATGATCGTCATCGTTGCATTAGAAGAATTATTGTAGAATGGTGTCATTTCCCTTTGGGGAGATACATCCTTCTTCAATAAGGCTTTGGATGTGAATACGACGATCATGTTTCTTGAATATTGTAATTGGGTACTTAGTTGAACTATACTTTGTCCCCTCGGGGCCATATAAAGTTCTCCTTAGAACCCGATCATAGCATTCAAGATGAGTTTACATAATTCTAAATCTGAACATCGTTATGAAAGTTTATTTTTGTCCTTCGGGGTGATATACTCTTTCTAACGAATTGGTTCGATCTTAGAATTAGAATTCAACCTTAATCTTAAAATCTCCAAAGAAAACTAATATTTTTCAAAACCTGTTTTCCAAAATTCCACCAACAACAATCTCTTAAAAATTATTCTTAGTTGTGAGTATATCTTCCATATATTAGAGAATAGGAGCTCTCTCTCTCTAACATAGGGAAGAACTAGTCACAAAACACAATCAAAATCACATGATATGTGCACTGGCAAGATTTCAATTAACTTCAAAGACATATAAAAATTTTAGACATTATATATAGGATAGATTATTGTATCAAGATAAAAAAGATCTTAATTTCAAAAACCATTTGTTAAAATGAGCTAGACTTTCATTTTAGAAAGGAAAAATTATACCTACTAAAAGAGGTTAGAAGGTGGGAAAAACATCAACGGTGTTTCTCTCTTTAACTTATTTAGAGGTGCCAAATATTGGCATTAAATCTCCAAAATCTAAAAAGCTTGAAAAAAGTAATCATATAGAAAACTAAGAAAAAAAAAATAAAATAGTTAAAACACTAAAAAGCTAGCACGAAAAACAAACAACAATCATTTAATTAACAAAGCATTTCAAGAAATTGTGAAGCATCAAGTTTAAGCAATTTATGAACTGCGAGCCTCCTATTTTGTCCAAGTATCCTATGCTTCTCACGAGGTCTTTGGTGAGAGTACTCCTACAAGAATCAACAACTGTCAGCTTTAGGAACCCAAAAAAGTTTGGGTCCCTTCTTATGAATAGTTGAAAGCGATGCTTGTGTGCTATGCTGTGAATCATGCAATTTTGATTTCCACCCCCAGTGTGTACTATGGTGAAATGTGCAAGTGTGAGAGATGTGTCCTAGCACGCCACATGAAAAGCATCTAACACCAGGAAAAGAATTTCTTAAATGGTTTGGATTGTAATGCCTCTTTCTAGGTCTTGGATTTAGATCAAAAGTAGGTGTCATCCAATTTCTCTTAATTGAGTTCATTCATTTTTAAGTCTCAAGTTAGTATTTTATAAAGCATTATTATCAATCCTGAAGTTGCACTCTATCTCTTTAGATTTCTTCAAATCAGATTTGAGTGAGGTGTGTGAAACGTTTAATGCATCATGCTCATCAATTAATTTTGAATGTTTTTTGTTTAAATCATCAAATTCATCAAGTAGAGCCATGTGATTTGAATCAATCGTAGAATGATCTTTGAGAATGATTTCATATTCTTTTTGTATATTTAAAAGTTCCAACTTCAAGCTAGCATGTGTTTTCTTAAGTTTTTTGTATGATGCATGAATTTTCTCACAAATTTCGAACAATTGATCATAAGTTGGTTTACATACCTCTTCTTCATCACTTTGTTCAAGATGATCTTCCGCCATTAAGCACAAGTTTGTTGTTTCATCTTCAGGTTCAGTCTCTGATGAATCGGTTGCAGAATCCGCCCAAAATTCCTTTTGAAGTCTCTTATTGTCCTTCTTGAGCTTAGGTTTTTCCTCACCATTTTCTTTTCTTGAGTGATCTTGAAGTGTAGAACAATCTGCTCTGACATGGCTAGGCTTCCTGCATTCAAAACAAATAACATCAGAAGATCCTTTAGAATATTTGTTATCCTTACCTTTTCTCTAATTTTGATGATGCTTGTGCTTCATCCTTAGAAAGTTTTTTAATTGCCTTGTGATTAAGACACTGTCATCGCTCTCAGACCCGGAAAAATCAAAATTTGTGTTGTTGGCCTTCAATGCCATGGTTTTCTCTTTTCTTTTCTCACCTGCATCAAGATTTCTTCATAAGCAATGAGTGAGCCAAGTAAGTTATCAATCAAGTATGTGTTTAAATCCTTAGATTCAGTAATTGTAGGGATTTTAGCATCAAAAGATGAAGGCAAGCATCTCAAAATCTTGTTTATTTTTTCATAATTTAAAAAATCTCTTCTTAAGGCATGCAAAGAAGTAACGATTTGAGTGAACCTTGTATACATATCAGAAATTATTTTAGAAGGTTTCATATGAAAAAGTTCATAGTCATGCAAGAGAATATTCAAACGAGATTGTTTTACTTCATTAGTTCCTTCATAAGTAATGCACAACCTATCCCAAATCTCTTTTCCAGTACAGTAAGTAGAAACACGCATGTAATCCTCAGACTTTAAAGCACAGAAAAAATAGTTCAAACACTTTGCATTCAATTGAGCTAAATCTCTTTCATCGAAAGTCCATTCAAGAAAAGCAACTTCAGTTTTAATTCTATTAATTTCATGAGAAGGTAGAGAGTATCCTTCTTTAATAAGCATCCACATGCGATAATCAGTTGATTGCAGAAAAGTAGACACATGGGTTTTCCAAAAATCAAAAGGAAGGTTGTCAAACAAAGGAGGTCGTGTAATAGAATATCCTTCAGTTGTTTTACAATTCCTAAAATTAACCATGGATCAAAATTCAAAAAGTTTTTAAACTCAGTTTTTATGAATCCCGCTCTGATACCACTTGAAAGTTTGTTAAGGATGTTAATCCCTATGAACTACCCAAGGCTAACCAAGAGGGGGGGGAGGGGGGTGAATTGGTACTTTAAAAAAAAATCTTTAAAACCAAGAACAAATATCACAAACCAAAGTCACCACAAAAAAACAAGTGTGGAAGCAGTAAAAAGAACACAAGGGTTTATAGTGGTTCGGTCAACTTGACCTATGTCCACTCTCTGGAGGCGTCCTCCGAGTAGTTAACTACCAACGTGACTCTCCTTTTGCCCCCAAAGCTAGCCGGATAAGCCCTTACAAAACACCTCCTTTTTGCCACCCCCGGTAAAGCAGAGAACCCCACTACTTTTGCTTCCTCCTAAAGCAGGCAGAGAACCTTGATCGATCGCTGAATCTTACCTCTCCCAACCCTTCCAAGGACAAGAGACTCTAGGGAAGAAGAAGTGGAACAATACTTGGAGCAACCCTTGAGAACTCCCTCACAAGCTCCCCCTCACAAGATCCTCTCTCTCTCTCTCTACTCTCTCTCTCTCTCTCCTTTAGGTTTTCTAGGGTCAAGACAGTAGCCATAGATTGTCAAAAACATTGAATAATAGCTGTTAAATAGAAGAGCTTCAAAGGAACTCAATAAATGCAAGTTGCCAACTTTATCGTCTAGGACGATAATAATATTGTCATGTATGATCAGTTCAAATCTCAGATGGTCGGTCAGAACACTCCGCTCTGAAAATGAACTGGACGATTGCAAATTGGCTTTATCATCCCGGCCGTTATTACGATCATTCCGGATTATCAGTTCAAATCAGAGGAAAATCATCCAGCGCATCGCCCTAAATTTGAGCTGTCTGATCCTAATCGGCCGGTACATCGCCCTAAATTTGTGCTGGCCGATATTTTTCATCAAGGAGAAACTAAGGGTATTTGAATATATCATCCTGGCTGATCCCACGATCATCCAGGATGATGTGATCGTATCAATTTATGCTTAATTACTTCCTTTATTGCTGGATCAATTTAGGCATAATTGTGCCATATTGTCAAGGCAGGTCGCACGATCGTCCTGGCCATTTTCTAAAAATATAGAATACCTAAATTGATTATGGTGGCTATTTCTTTCTATTTTGAGCATATCGTCCTGGCCGAGACACGTATCGTCCAAGACGATCAGTTGATTACGACTGCCTTAACTAAGAAATCCTGATTAGAATTTATATTTTGAACTCGATCGTCCAGGCCGATATAAATATCGTCCGGGACAATGTGAGTAAAAATAGAAATTCTAAATCTCTCAAGTGTGTGTATGTAGGGTTACTTATCATTAGACACTTCACCAGATTATAATTGACTCAAGAAAGGGAAAAAGAAAAATATAGACTGACTCAGACCTAGTCTACCAAATCTTGAGCTGGTTTCATTTGCTTTCTGATTTCGTGGTCCTGAAATGTTAGTAGAAAAAGGCAGTGAAAGTGTTTGCTAACATTAAAATCATAATCCATGAATCCATGTTTCCAACATAAGAGTGTTCCGACAAAACAATCAAATGTTAGTCTTGGGAACCCAAACAAGTTTAGGTTCTCCTTTTGGAAAAATAAAACTAGATGGATGTATGATATGACTTGGTTTATGCATCTTAGTTCTTCACACTAAATTAGTTTTTTTTATCTATATTACAAGTGTGTGAAATATGTCTAATTATCCCACAAGTATAGCATTTAACTCTAGGAAATGGGTTTCTCAATCTTCTATAATAAATCTATCTCTTCTTTGATTTTAAAATTTTTGACCTCAAAATAGGATTAGTAAAATCTTCAAGTGTAGGGGGTTTACTATTTTTCTCAAGAGCTTTCACTGTTACTCTATGAAATGAATTTGCAACCTCTAACACAGTGTTATCATATTTCAGATAATGCCTTCTATTCTTAGTTTCATCTCTAAAACCCTAAAATTATTTTTCCAATTTAGTATAAGATGACTTTAAAAGATCAATCTTTTTATTAAAATCATTGAATTCATCAAGTAAGCTTATGTGATTTTTATCTATTAGTGTGAGATCTTTCTTAAGGATGTCATGCTCTTTTTGTAACTCATGCCATTCTAGGTTCAGTCTTGCATTCATTTTCTTAAGTTTTCTATATGCATCATGTATTATTTCAAAAACTTTAAGTAATTCAGCATAGGTTATATCACATACCTCTTCTTGATCTGAATGATCAAGATCATCGGCCATTAAACACAAGTTGGTGACTTCCTCCTCCTTTTTTATCTCTGATGAATTCGAAGCCGAGTCCGGCCAAAAAGCTCTTTGAAATCTCTTCTTACCCTTCTTCACATTTTCTTCTCTTTTACATTCTCCTTTTTAGGAGTGGCTTTTAAATTTGGACAATTTAATTTTATATGTCCAGGTTTCTTGCATTCGTAATAAATCATATTATTAGAAACCTTAACATTTTTTATTAAATTTACCTCTATTCCACTGCTGACGTCTCCTATGTTTCCTTTTAAGAAAACTCTTAAATTACCTAGTCATCAAGGCAATGTCATCGTCATCCTTAGGTAGTTATTGATCACTCTCTGAATCATCCACTTTTAGTTCTATGTTCTTCTCCTTTATTTGTTCTCCTGTATCAATCTTCCTTTGATTTTAGTGCTCATAAGTAATTAGTGATCTAAGAAGATTATCAATAAAATAAATATTTAAATCCTTAGACTTTATTATCATAGTTATTTTAGCATCATAAGTAGTAGGCAAACAATAAAGAATTTTATTGACCATTTCAGCATTCGTTAGTTCCCTGCCTAATGCATGCAAAGAAGTAACTATTTGAGTAAATCTTGTGTACATTTAAAAAATGGATTCATTGGATTTCATGCAAAACAATTCATAGTCATGTAACAAGATATTTAATCTAGATTACTATACATTATTAGTCACATTATAAGTAATATAAAGCCTATCTCATATGTCATTTCCACTTTTACAAGTAGAAACTTGCATGTAATCATCTTACTTAAGTGCACAAAAAAAACTATTTAAATATTTTGCATTTAATTATGCTAAATCACATTCTTCTATAATCAAATCAGCAAAGGGTGTTTCAACTCTAATGCCATCAACTAATCTAGTTGTCCTAGTATACTTTTCTTGAACTAAAATCCACAAGCGATAATCAAGTGATTGCATAAATGTAGACATGCATAATTTCTAAAAATCAAAAGGGATATAATCAAATAATGGCGGTCTAATGATCGAATACTCTTCAGGTGTGTTTCAGTTTCCAAAAGTAGCCAATCTCATTTTTAAAAAGTTGTCTAAACATATAGTTTTAAAATAAAGCAGTGATACCACTTATTGATTTTATATAGGTTATTAAACCTAAGCTATTATCTCAAAGCTAACCAAGAGGAGGTGAATTGGTAATTTAAAAAATTCTCTTGGATTTTTAAATAAAAAACCATTTTGAATCTGGTAGTAAGTTAATTTATGTTTTAAAATAAGCTTTTCAACCATAGTAAATAACTTGCAGTAAATAAATGTTGAAATTAAAAGACATAAAGATTTATAGTGGTTTGGTCAAACACAACCTACATCCACTCCCTAAAGACTCCCTCTTCTAGAATTACACTATTACCAAAGTGTCTTTCATTTTCCCCCATAGCAAGGCAGAGAAGCCTTTGCAAATCCTCTTTTTCACCAATCCCTAGTGTGGTAGAGAATTGTCATCCTTTCACACTTTTCACGTGTCAGCAAATAACTGTCATCCTTTTATACTCTCCAAGTGTTGGTAAAGAACCATCATCCTTTCACACTCTCCAAGTGTTGGTAGAGAACCATCATCCTTTCACACTCTCCAAGTGTCGGTAGAGAACCATCATCCTTTTACACTCTCCAAGTGTCAACAGAGAATCATCGTCCTTTCACACTCTCAAAGTGTTGAGAGAGAACTATCATCTGTTCACACTCTCCAAGTGTCAGCAGAGTACAGAATCTTCTTCAAAGATCATCTCATGAGCAACTAAAAAGAAGAAAATAAGAGTAATCACCAAAAACATAAAGAGATCCTTACCTTTGAGTAACCTTGTGAACCTTTCAGAGTCCACTTGTAAGAAATTTTTCTCAAACATTCTCCCACACTCTCTCGTTCACTTCCTCTTGAAAATTCACAAAGATAAGACTTTTTTTACATCAGTTTTGGAGGACCTTTTATATCAAAGAGATGAAAAACCGTCCAAAAAACTAAAATTTTTAATTTTGAGTGTACACGGATCGTACAGTACAATCATATATTTGTTTGTATCAAAAGTTCAAAAATTATTATGTATGAACCTTATGTGAATATGTACAAAATAATTTCATACATGATGATCATCCAGTATGAACACAATTCGTACTGTATGAATAGTTAGAAATTTTTTTTATATTCGTCAGAATGAAGAGGGACCCAAAAATTTCATGCCTGGATGATGTACGTAGGATGTCGACATCATACAGTATGATTGATTATGAAAATTTTCAAGATCGTATGGATGAAAACAGACCCGTCCAATTCATACCCTAGATGCCATATGTATGATAAAGATATTGTATGGTATGAACCATTCATAAATTTTACAAGTTCATCTAGACGAAAAGGGACCCATCCAATTCATACCCTGGATGGCGTACGTATGATGATGGCATCATATAATATGAACCATTCAGAAAAAACTTTGAATTCATTGGGATAAAAAGAGACTTATCCAAATCCTACCCAAGATGGTGTACATACGAATGGTATATCGTATAGTATGATCCATACTTAAATTTTTTTTTTACTTTTTGTTTGTTTGACTGCTCGTCGAGAAAATAACTGAACAAATTATACCATACAAAAAGACTTCATATAATACAAACAATTTAAAAATTATAGATTTTAAACTCTCTCTTCATTGTGTGTGTGTGTGAACAGTTACTTAATTACAATCATATTATCTCAGACTCAATAAAATAAAAATACAGACTTCATTTATAATATACCTTTAACTAATCTGATTTGAAGTCTTCAACAATCCAGAGTATAATTTTCCTAAAATATTAGTACACACAAATAGCAAAATAATGCATCTATAATATGTTAGGAGAAATAATAATCAAAGCAATAATATTTGGAATTATCAAAAACATGCATGTTACAAGAATTATAATAATCAAGAACTAAGTTGCAACTATCTCAACACTTAGATTTTTTTATTATACCTGCACTCACCACTTTCTTGGTGGTATTATCTCCAATAGTGACCTTGCCTCCAGCCCTAGCCTCCAGTGAAATAAATTGATTAGCATCTCTAGTCATATGGCATGAGCATCCATTGTTTAGGTATCACATACTCTCACGAGGTCTTGTATAAGAGAACACCAATAAAATCAGCAAATATTAGATTTAGGAACCCAAATAGGTTTTGGTTCCTTTTTATGGAAAGAAGAATGCAATGAATGTGTGTTATGCTATGAATCATGCAATTTGGATCTCCACACCAAATATCTTCTACGGTGAAAGGTGCATGTGTGAAAAATATGTCATAGCATGTCATATAAAAAATATCTAACACCAGAAAAAAGGTTTACTAATCTACTCAGGTTATTGTGACTCTTCCTAAGTTTGAATGATGCGTAATGATTTGATGGATCATGAAACTCAAGCATTATGGGTGATTTTTTATTTTCTTTGAAAGCAATTAATTGAGCTTTAAAAAACTTATTTGAATTTTTAAGAATTGAATTTTTTATTTTCAAAGCATGCTACATACTATCTAAATCAATTGCAAGAATATCTAAGTCCTTATATTCAGTTTCTAAATCAACATATAAACTTTTTAGGGAATCATGCTCATCAATCAATTCAAAGTACTTTTTATTCAAAGAATCAAATTCATCAAATAATATCATGTGATTGTTATCAAGTGTAGAATGATCTCTAATCAAAATTCATGCTATTTTTGTAAGTTTAGAAATTTCAGTTTCATTCTAGCATAAGATTTTTTAAGCTTTCTATAAGATGAATGAATTTTCTCAGAAATATTAAGTAATTGATCATATGTTAATTTTCATACCTCTTCTTGGTTAGAATGACCAAGATATTCATCTACCATTAATTACAAGTTTGTTGTCTCCTCTTTTTCTTTAGTGTTTGAGGAGTCAGATGCAGAATCTACCTAGAAAGCCTCTTGGATCCATTTTTTGTCCTTCCTAAACTTGGGTTTCTCCTCACCCTTCTCCTTGCTTGGGTGAGCCTTAAGTGTAAGATAATCATCTTTTACATGTCCCAGCTTCTTGTATTCAAATCAAATCCCATCAAAAGAACCTTTAGAATTCTTATTATTCTTAACTTTATTCCATTTTTAATGGTGCTTGTGTTTCTTTCTTAAGAAGATCTTCAATTGCCTAGTACTTAAGGAAACATCATCACTTTTAGAATCAAAAGAATTAGTATCCATATCATTAGCCTTAAAGTCTATAGTTTTCTCCTTCTTTTTCTCCCCTGCAACAAGTTGTCTTTGGTTCATCCTTGCTCGTAAAAAATAAGTGATCCAAGTAAGTCATCGATAGAATAAACATTCAAATCCTTGGATTCAGTTATAGCAAAAATCTTAGCAACAAAGGAAGAAAGTAAACATCTTAAAATTTTATTCACTTTCTCATAGTTAGTTAACTCTCTTCCTAAAGCATACAATGAGGAAACTATTTGAGTAAACCTAGTATACATTTTAGATATTGACTCATTAGGTTTCATGTGAAAAAGTTTATATTCAAGAAGTAAAATTTTAACCTAGATTGATTAACTTCACTTATGCCTTCATAAGTAATACATAATCTATCCATATTTCTTTACCTATAGCACAAGCTGAAACACGCATGTAGTATTCAGATTTCAATGCAAAAAAAATAGTCTAAATATTTTACATTAAGTTGTGCTATATCCCTATCATCAAAAGTTCATTCAAAAAATGGAAGTTTAGTTTTAATGCCATTTATTTCACGTGTTGGTATAGAATAACCTTCTTTTATAATAATGCATATATAATAATTTATGGATTGCAAAAATGTGGACATACGAGTTTTCCATATATAAAAAGGTATATTATCAAATAAGGGTGGTCGAGTAATGTAATACCCTTCCACCGTATTCCATTTACTAATGTTATCCATGGATCAAAATTTAAAATTTATAAAACTTAATTTTATGAAACTCTCTCTGATACCACATGAATGTTCACTAGGGTTGTTAAGCCTTTATGAACTAGCCCGAGGCAAACTAAAAGGGGGTGAATTGGTAGTTTTAAAAAGTCTTAAATAAACAAAAAATCTTTTTGAAACCTTTTTGGAAAGTTCATTAGGGATGTTAAGCCCTTATGAACTAGTCCTAAGGCTAACCAAGAGAGAGGTGAATTGGTATTTTAAAACTTTTTTCACAATCAAAACACAAACCAAGATTCACCCCAAAAATCAAGATGCGAAAATTAAATACGAAAATAATAAAGGAAAGAACACACCAGATTTATAGTAGTTCGATCAAACCTTGACCTACTTCCACTCCTTGGAGTCACCCTCTGAGTATTGCACTAAGCTCAATGTCTCTCCTTTAGCCCCTACAACTAGGTGGAGAAGCCCTTATAAAATCACTTCCACCTTCCCCAGTGCGGCAGAGTAGCCGGGTTCTTTGACACCAAAGAGATCATCTGCTTCCTAGAACTTCCCTCAAGACAAGCATTGACTCTGATGGTACTAAGGTGCAAGCTCACCAGAGCAACCGTGTGGAATCCCCCTCCACACTCCCTTGAAACCCCCTTCAAGGATCTTCTCTCTCTCTCAAACTCTACCATTTCCTCTCTCTCTTTCATGCTCTCTTTTCAAGTTCCCTCCAAAACAACAAAGCAACAATGGCTTCCAAAGACACTTACTAAGTTCCTTATAAAAACTTAAATAGAAGAGCTCAAAATGAGCTCATTAATTACAACTTGCTGACTTTATCATCCAAGCCAATATGTATATCATCTTGGATGATAAGTGTAAATTAAGCCCAATCTATCAGGATGATTTGGGATGATTAAAAGAAATTTATTCATATCATATGGAATAATAATATATCATCCTGACCGATCAGTACAAATCATAGAATATCATTCTGAACATCGCCGTGAATAAGAGCTGTCCGATATCCAATCATCCAGTGGATCAGCCCGGCCGATCCTGCGATCGTCCAGGATGTTGTGATCATATAATTAAAACTTAATTGCTTTCCTTAAATACCAGATTAATTTAGGAAAAATTGTGTTGGATCGGCCAGGCTGATGCCCTGGATGATGCCCGGGATGATGTCCAAAAATTAGTAATACCTAAATAGATCTGGCGGCTGATTATTTCTAATTTGATCTTATCGTCCTGGCCGATATAAAATTGTCTAAGACAATGTGCTTAATGATGGCTGCCTTAATAAGGATGCTCTAATTAGGGTTTCTGCTTTTGAACCGATCATCCAGGCTGATATAACTATTATCCCGGATGATGTTACCAAAAATAGTAAACTCTAGGAAACTATTAGAAAATCTCCAAACGTGTGTGTATGTAAGGTTACTTAGCATTAGGAACCACATTATTTATAATAGACTCAAGAAAGGTAAAAAAATACAAACTATATCAAACTTAATCTACTCAATCTTGAGCTAGCTTGAGTTGCACTCGATCTTGTTGACCTAAAAAGTTAGTAGGCAAGGCAGTCATAAAAAATCATGAATGTTTGATATCATTAAAATTCTAATCCTTGAAAACAAATCCGCAATAATCTCCCCTTTCTTTATGATCGAAAACATTACTAATTAAATTTGCAAAAATGAAAAGATTTTCTCCTAATCTCCCCCTTACTAAAATAAAACTTTAAAAAATAGGAAAAATCAAAAATTTTTTGCTGTTTTTATATTTTGTAAAAAAAATACAAATACAACAATACATTCTCCCCTTTTGACATTATCAAAAAGAGAAGGGGCATGAAAAAGTCTTAAAAAAATGAGAAAGTTACCTCTTGATTTTATTCAAAAACTAAGGAATGGATTGACAATGCATAATCCAGAAAAGGTAAGAAATTCAAAAATTATTAATTCAAGCTCAAGTTCTTTTAAAGGCTCAAAAGCTTTTTAATCCAATATCTAAATCAATGAATCAATTAGAAAAAGAAACACTAATTTTTTAAAATGCCTTTCATAAAATATATCAAATAAAAGATTAATAAAAAAATTTGTGAATCAAGAATCATTATTTTCAAGATCAGATATCAAAAATATCGAGGGTTTTCCTAAACTTTAAGTAATATAGAAAAAGTAAGCATACTCTTTGTGGGCTAATTTTATACCTCTTATCAATTTTTGGCGCACTTTGCACATCTTTTACTTTTTGATACACTTTATGTATCTTTCTCAATTTGGCGTCATTGCGCTTCTTTTGATTTGGCATCATTGGACACTTTTTTTTTTAATATGCTACCTTTTTGAAATTTTAAAAACAGAAGTAAACCTATTCTAGAATGAACTACTTGATTAAGAAAATTATGAGGTACATTTAATAACTTGCAAAATATTCCTATGTGATAGATAAAATATAGGGAGATGAAAAAGTTCAGTTTTAAAATCTAATTTAAAATATGATGAAGATTTTAAATCAAAAGTAGAATAATCTCTTTTAGGAAACAGAGATTGAGAGTTAAAATTATGAGTTTCCTTCCTTTGACTATTTTTAGAGAAGTCAACGACAACTTATATAAGAATTCAAGAAAAATAAGAGGTAGATTTTTTATTTTCAATAATTTTTTTTAAAAGATTGTGATGTATGTGTTGATTAGAGAAAATACTACATAAAAAGAAAAAAGTAAAGACATAATTAAAAATTTTAACAAAAAAGAAAAGAAAAAAAAGGCGAAAATAAATAAATCTAAAAAAATAAAGAAAATACACAAAAACGAACAAAACATGCAAACACCAAAACATAAAGCACACAAATAATGGTTTAAGCATCACCTTGCACTTGGTCTGATGATTCAGAAGCTAGGTCTGCCTAGGATATTTTTTGCTTTTCATTATTTTTCATTTTTATAATTTTCTTAGCTTTACCTTTTTCTTTTGCAGGAAGAGTTCTCAAATTAGGGCACTGATTTTTCATATGTCTAAGTTTCCTACATTCAAAACAAATAATATCAGAAGAAATATTAACATTCTTACCATTTTTATATTTATTCAACTTTTGTTAATGCTCATGTTTTAGTGAGCTTTCCAATTTGTTTGTTAAGTCATGATTTTCCTCACCAACTAAGCCACTTTTCTCTATGACTTCAGCTTTTAGCACTATCATTTCACCTGCATCTAAAAGTCTTTGACCCAAACTTTGCTCGTAGGTAATGAGTGAGCCAATCAAAATATCAATAGAATATTCATTCAAATTTTTTGGTTCACAAATAGCAACAACTTTAGCATCAAACTTATCAAGTAGACAACATAAAATTTTATTAACTTTTTCAAAGTTTGAAAACTCTTTACCTAAGGCATGCAATGATGTCATAACTTAAATAAATCTAGTATACATGTCTAAGATCATCTCATAAGATTTCATGCAAAATAGTTCAAAATCATGCATTAAAATATTCAATCTGGATTGCTTGATTTCACAAGTGCCTTCATATATAGTATGTAATTTATCCCAAATTTTCTTACTAGTAGTACACGTGGAAACAAACATAAAGTCATCATAATTTAAAGCACAAAACAAATAATTTAACAATTTTGCATTCACTTGAGTTTTGATTTATTTTTCCTTACTCCATTGATTAAAAGAAATCTCAGTTTTAATTCCATCTATAATACGTGACGGTATAGAATAACTAGTTAAAATCATTTGCCACATTCAAAAATTAATTAATTGCAAGAAAGTAGACATGAAAATTTTCTAAAACTCAAAAGTAATATTTTCAAATAAAGGTGGTCTGGTGATTGAAAAACCTTCTATAATATTATGATTATAAAAAATAGCCATGGATCAAAATTTAAAAGTTTTCAAAAACTAGATTTTATGAATCCTGCTCTAATATCACTTAAAAGTTCATTAAAGATGTTAAGCCCTTATGAACTAGTCCCAATGCTAACTAAGAGAGAGGTGAATTGGTATTTTAAAAATTCATTCATAATCAAAACATAAACCAAGATTCACCATAGAAATCAAGGTGCATAAATTAAATATGGAAATTCAAAGTTCGTTAGGGATGTTAAGCCCTATGAACTTAGTCCCAAGCTAACCAAGAGGGGGGTAAATTGGTATTTTAAAAATTCTTTTCACAAAGAAAGAAAATTGCATAACCAAAATCACCACAAAATAAAAACGGAATTTAAAAGTGCGGAAGCAAAAATAAGAACACAGAAATTTATAGTGGTCAACTCGACCTACGTCCACTCCTTGGAGGCACCCTCCAAGTATTGCACTACAAAACGTGACTCTCCTTTAGCCCCCACGGCTAGGCGGAGAAGCCCTCACAAGAACCTCCTTTTTACCACCCCGACAAGGCAGAGAACCTACCTCATTTTGCTTCCTCCTGAAGCTGGCAGAGAACCAAATCCAAAAGCAAAACTCCTTACCTCTACCGACCCTTCCACGGACTAGAAATTCTAGACAAAGACGAAGCAGAGCGATCCTTGAAGCAACCCTTGTGAATACCCTCACAAGCTCCCCCTCACAAGATCCTCTCTCTCTCCTCTCTCTCTTCCTCTCCTCAAGGTCTTCTCAGGTCAAGGCAGTAGCCAAAGGTCTTGAAAAATGTTGAACATGAGCTCTTTAAATAGAAGAGCTTCAAAGGAGCTCATTAATTACAAGTTGCTGACAATATCGTCCAGGCCGATATGAACATCGGCCTGGACGATCAATACAAATCATTGAAGATCGGCCAGAGCATAGCCCCGGATGCAAAATAGGATGATTGAAAATTGGCTTGATCGTCCAGACCGATCTCATGATCGTCCTGGCCGATCAGTTCAAATCAGAGAAAATTCATCCTGACAATAGCCCTGGATACGAGCTGGCCGATGTTTATCATCCTGAAGTAACTTAAGGTTTTTGACTAGATCGTGCTGGCCGATCCTGCGATCGTCCAGAACGATATGATCGTATCAATCATCATTAATTACTCCCTTAATTTCCTGATCAATTAAGGCATAATTTGTGAATATCGTCCAGGCCGATCCTAGGATCGTCCTGGCCGATAATTTAATAATATAGTATACCTTAATTGTCAATGGGGGTAACTTCTTTCTATTTTGAGAATATCATCCTGGTCGATACACGTATCGTCCAGGATGATCTGTTAATGTCGGCTGCCTTAATTAAGAATCCTTATTTAGACTTTCTATTTTAAGCTGATTGTCCAGGCCGATCCTAAAATCGTCCTGGCCGATATGAGTAAAAACAGAAATTCTAAGTCTTTCAAGTGTGTGTGTGTGTGTATAGGGTTACTTAGCATCAGTTTCTTGACCATTACAAGTGGACTCAAAAAGGTAAAAAAGGTACAGACTGACTCAACCCTAAACCTACGCAATCCTGAACTGGCTTCTTCTTGATCGTCCGATCTTTGATTCCTGAAAAGTTAGAAGCAACAAGCAGTCCAAGAGAAATAGTATTTGTCAATCATAAAAACATAAGCCATAAAAAATAGATTTGCAACAATCTCTCCCTTTTTGATGATGGCAAACACAAGTAGGAAAATTAAAAAAAAAATAGGTTCATTAGAAAATCAAAGTTACAACAGTTTTTTTCCTACCACACCCTACTCCCCCTTTTGTCATCACAAAAAAAAAGATGGTCCAGAAACAACAGAAAAATATCACAAAAGACTAACAAGCAAACTACAAAAAGACAGTAAACAAACAACACAACGTACAGACTAAAACAACGAGGGATCCAGATCATCAGATGGAGGTGGAGGAGGTGGCTGCTGAAAGTAACCGGCAAGCGTGGTAAACTGAGCATTGAACCAGGCGATGTCCTGGTCATGCTGCTGCTGCTGGTGAGTAAGGAAACTGTCAAATCGGGCTAAATCCTCAGCGCGGTGATGCTCGTAACAGGCAATGTCCTCAGAGTGTTGCTGCTCCTGTACAGCAACATAGGCATCAAAATGGGTCTCCCAACAATCAAATCTCTCAAATAATTGATCAACCGGTGAGTGCTGGTGGAGAGGAACAAGGTCAGGAAAGGGAGCAGGAGTAGGAGCCTCCTCCTCTCTAGCCCCCTGAGGTTCCTCAGGGTGGAGACGAGTACTGTGAAGGGTGCTGAAGGAATTGTTTGAGTAGAAGGGAGTTGGGAGGTTTGGTGGAATAGGATACTGAAGTTGGTATTTGGTTTCAAGGATATAGGCTATGATGTGTCCTAAGGCTAATTGGGTTTCCCTTTGTGGCCTGGATCTCGGATTGTGGTTAAGTGATCAATGTATCAGAAAATTAGGTCCGCAGTATTAAATTCCCTATGAGCCATGATGTAGAAGGTATTGAGTGAAAGTAGAGAGGTGATGTGAATTCGGTCGCCGGCTTTTGGAATAATGGAGGTGCGAAGGACATGTTGGATTGTCCTAGCATCTTTGACTAAAGAGCTAGTCTCTCCAACATGGTAAGGTACATTGGTCTGGCAAAGGAAGTGATTCGCCGTGGACCAGTCAAGATCAGAGTCAAAGATGATTAAGTGCAGCTTATCCCGGTGGTGGATAGCTGTAAAAGATCAACATAATCCTGATATGTGATTTCGACAGGGCGTCAATTCACAAAGGAGGTCAAGACTATGAAGGTAGGGTTGATGTGAAGGTTTACGAAAAACTCTCGAAGGAACTCAAAATTGAAAGGGAAAGCAAGATACATAATGAAGCAAAGGGAGGTGTGAGCGAAAAGATCCATTACTGAGTAAGAGATGTGGACAGGATTGATGATTCTAGAGACAGTAATTCCACACTCTTTATAATGATGATAGGCGGCTTCATCTTCTACTTCCCTGAAACGAGGGTCTATCCTTGCCCTCGAGGAACTCCCAGAAGTTTGTCGGACGTGTTTCCCACCAGCCATTGAGAGCACTAAGTAAAAACACAAAAAGAGAAAGGATGAAGAGTGAAAAATCATTGCTGGAATGGCCTAAATTTAAAGAAATGGCCATATCGTCCTGGCCGATCGCAGAATCATCTAGGCCGATATGGTTCAATAATTACGTATAGGCGGATTGGTCAAAAAGGCGGTTTGATCGTCCGGGCCGATCAGAGATCGGCCAGGCCGATTAGACACAGGCGATCGGCCCGAGGAGTCAATCCGGACGACTGTTGAAAAAGCAGATCGTCCAGGCCGATTAGGTGTATCGTTCAGGATGATGCACAATAATTGATCGTACCGGCCGAAGTTAAAATATTTTAAATCACTGCCACGTGTATCGTCCAGGACGATCAGTGGATCGGCCCGGCCGATTATCCAATAATGGATCGTCCGGGGCCAAATTTAAAGATCAAAACGTGCTGACACGTGGATCGTCCAGGAAGATCCAGTGTATCGGCCAGGACGATGCACATAAAATGCATCGGCCAGACAAATATACTATCAGCCAGGACTATCACCATGAGTTCGATCAAATCATCCAGGACGATGTAGGATCGTCCAGGATGATGAGTTACAGCAACCACAGAAAAAGGTCAGTAGATGGATTTTGAACAGAATTTGTCATAGCGTCCAGGACGATAAAAGTATCGGCCAGGACGATGTGACTAGAAATTCAAATCAAGGAAGGAATGGTGATGATCAAGACCCTCAAAAATAAAATAAAAGAAAAACAGTCAAAACAAAAACAAAAATATAACGAATATTTTTTGGATTTTAATAATTTTTTTTAATTTTTTTTTATTTTATGGAGGCATCATATGAGAATTCTTTTCAAAAGTTAAACTTTTAAAGTTCCAAGAGATCAAGAAGTTTAACAATTCCCAATCAGAAGAAGGTAGAATATCTGATTCTGTTAACCCTAGATCGGACATCCTTCAGGGTACAAAATTCTTTTGGAAAACAGAGTCCTAACTCAGAATAAAAAAATAGGATAAGAAGATCCATTCAAGACTTGTTTACTAAGAAAATATCTCATATTTAATAAACCAAAGTCTTCTCAGGTCAAGGCAGCAGCCAAAGGTCTTGAAAAACGTTGAACATGAGCTCTTTAAATAGAAGAGCTTCAAAGGAGCTCATTAATTGCAAGTTGCCGACAATATCGTCCAGGCTGATATGGACAGCGTCCTGGCCGATCAGTACAAATCAATTAAGATCGGCCAAAGCATAGCCCTGGATGCAAAACAGGACGATTGAAAATTGGCTTGATAGTCTAAGCCGATCTCACGATCGTCCTGGCCGATCAGTTCAAATCAGAGAAAATTTGTCCTGACAATAGCCTTGATACGAGCTGGCCGATGTTTATCGTCCTGAAGTAACTTAAGGTTTTTGACTGGATCATCCTGGCCGATCCTGCAATCGTCCAAGACGATATGATCGTATCAATCATCCTTAATTACTCCCTTGATTTTCTGATCAATTAAGGCATAATTTGTGAATATCGTCCAGGCCGATCCTAGGATCATCCTAGCCGATACATGTATCGTCCAGGATGATCTGTTATTATCGGCTGCCTTAATTAAGAATCCTTATTTAGACTTTCTTTTTAAAGCGGATCGTCCAGGCCGATCCAAAAATTGTCCTGGCCGATATGAGTAAAAACAGAAATTCTAAGTCTCTCAAGTGTGTGTGTATAGGGTTACTTAGCATCAGTCTCTTGACCATTACAAGTGGACTCAAAAAGGTAAAAAAGGTACAGACTGACTCAACCCTAAACCACGCAATCCTTAACTGGCTTCTTCTTAATCGTCCGATCTTTGATTCCTGAAAAGTTAGAAGCAACAAGCAGTCAAAGAGAAACAGTGTTTGTCAATCATCAAAACATAAGCCATGAAAAGTAGATTTGCAATAGAAATAATAAATGAATGAACACACCAGATTTATAGTGGTTCTATTAAACCTTGACTTACGTCCACTCCTCAGAGGCACCCTCCAAGTATTGCACTAAACGTAGTGTCTCTCTTTTAGCCCCTACAACTAGGTGGAGAAGCCCTTACAAAATCACTTCCATCTTCCCCAGTGCGGCGTGAAAGTTAGTTAGGGATGTTAAGCCCTAATGAACTAGTCCCGAGGCTAGCCAAAAGGAGGGTGAATTAGTATTTTTAAAACTTTTTACAATCAAAGCATAAAATTAAAATTAGTATTCACCATAAAATAACGAGTGTGAAAATTAAATGTTTAAGTAGAAACAAAGAAAGAACACATTGAATTTATAGTGGTTCGGTCAAACCTTGACCTGCATCCACTCCTCGGAGGCACCCTCTGAGTTTTGCACTAAGTGTCTCTCCTTTACCTACTACAGCTAGGTGAAGAAGCCTTTACAACAAACTCCTTTTCATTAACCCTAGTGCGGCAGAGAACTGACTCCTTTTGCTTCCTCCTAAAGCGGCCAGAGAACCCAATCCAATTATTGAAGTAGACCTCCCAAGAACCTCCCAAGGATGAAGGACGAAGAATGTAGAAGATAACTTGGAACATTTCTTGGAGGAACCTTTGTGAACCCTCTCACAAACTCCCCCTCACAAGTTCCTCTCTCTCTCTCTCTCTCTCTCTCTCTCTCTCTCTCTCTCTCTCTCTCTCTCTCTCTCTCTCTCTCTCTCTCTCTCTCTCTCTCTCTCTCTCTCTCTCTCTCTCCCTAGGCTCTCTCAGGTCAAGACAACAGCACTCATGGTCTTGTGCATGAAAAGGCATGGGTCCTTTATAAATATTTTTAAGAACCGACATTATCATCCATAATGATATTCCTATCATACTGTACAATTAGTACAAATTAAGCTCAATCAGCCTGGACGATTTAGGACAATCAAAAGAAATTTTATTTATATCATCCAGGACTATATCATATCATCTTGCACGAATAGTTCAAATTGAGGATTATCATACAAACCATTGCTCTGAATGGGAGTTTGGAAAAAAGTAAAATGACTTGATCGTCATGGATGATCTCGCGATCATCTTGGCTGATTAGTTCAAAATCTGCCCAAATCATCCAGTACATCGCTCTAGTCGTCCAGAAGAAATCAAGGTGTTTAAACTGATCGTCCAAGCCGATCCTGCGATCATCTAGAAACATAGGATCGTATCAATAAACCTTGATTACTTTCCTTAATCTCTAGATTAATTTTGGCATAATTGCACTGTATCATCCAGGATAATGTCCTGGTTAATAATTAAAAAATAAAGCTTCCTAAATTGATCAGGCTACTGATTCTTTCTGATTTGATCCTATCATCCCATATGATACCAATATTTCACATGACGATATGCTTAATGACAGCCGATTTAACCAGGATGCCCTAATTAGGATTTATATTTTTTACTGATCATCTAAAACGATGTTTGGATCAGCCTGGTGTTGACCTCATTTTTGTATGAGGTCACTAAGGCCCTTCCAAACCCCAGATTAATTCTATATCCCAGGATCTACACTAGATCTTAAGGTCCTTTCCTAGAGCCAGACCGTAGGATCTATTCTAGAGCCTAGGATTCCCTTAGACCCTAGATCTTAGAACCCCTCTAGATCTTAGGATCAATCTAGACTCAAATCAATTCCTACCCATGATCAACTTCAACCTCAAATTAATTCATACCTTTGATCAACTCCAACTTCACTTTAATTCCTACCCTTGATTAATTTGAATCTCAAGCTTCATTCAACTCAAATCCCAATTGATTCAAATTTTAAACATACCCAAATTTTGATTCAATTTACTTGAGAATCCAAATTTCAACTTAGACTTTGATTCCACCTTTGATCTAGACTTGAACCTATCCATTCATTAACAATCACCACATGATTGTAGATGATTTGGATACTCCAATCATTCAAACTTAAGATCCAATCCAAATCCAGAAATCCAGACTCAAATCCAAAGTCTTAAGGCCCTGTCCTAAAGAGTTTTTTCAAAGATTTTTCAAACATTTCAAAACCCAGTCAAATGGCCTTTGATTCAGGGTCTATCACTTAAAAAGTGATAAGACATGTCTCTAGAGGCTACCCTCCAATTTTGAGCCCATTCCGAGGTCTCTAACCCTAGAATTTGAATTAAAATCTAAAGGTTGTAAAACCTTCAAATATTTACAGCATATGCCACTGGACCTAACCCCTTGAAGAGTTTGATCTTGGAGCCTTTATCAAAGCCTCCAATCACTTCCAAACCCTTGATTGCAACCTATTGAGCAGTAAACTGCATTTTTTTCAGACCTATTTTTGACCCTAGTTAACCAATGGGTCAAGATTGACCAAAATACCCTTATGGGATTTCAAATGCCCATTTCAACTCAAATCAATTCCAAACTCTTTGAAACCACTTTCAATGAATTTCAAATATCAAACCCAACTTGTTGAACTAAAACCCAGACCTTGGGTCAACTTGGTTGACCAAGTCAACCAGGTTTGACCCATTAACCCATACACCCCTCCTCTTTCAAATTTTTGAACCAAGCCCATTCCAAGTCCTTTGAATGCATGGGATGACCCCTTGGATACCCAAGAGACCCCTCTTGGAGACCCAAGCCTTGGGCTTACTTTGGTTAGCCATATGGCTTGACCCAAGTGACCAAAGAGAGACCTCCCTTGAGCCATCTTTTGATCTTAATCAAATTGAATTAAAATCAAGGTGCTATTGAGTTCCCATTAACTCAATACACCTTCCTTGACTAGCCCAACCCCTGGGCTTACTTGGGTCAAGAGTTAGGCTAACCCAAAGTGCCCAAAATCACTTAGGATTGGGCCAACTCTCAACCTAAGCCCAATTGAACTTGATGAACACCTCTCCTAGGTGGCCCTAGGTCCAATACAATTCCTCCAGCCAGCCCATGCCTTGGGCTAACTTGGGTCAAAAGTTAGGCTAACCCAAAGTAGCTAAAACACTTGGACCCGAGGCATCTTACAGCTCAAGTCAAATTGGACCCAATTGCCACTTGCATTGGGTGCACCAGACCCAGACCCATCTCCCATACCAAACCCAAGGTCTGACCTGACCTGGATCGAGCTCAATTAACTTGAACCGAGCAGGTTTGGGTCCAATCCAGCCACCAGTCAAATCCAGACCTCCCCAGGCCAAATCAACTCCACCCTTAGCTCCAGCATGTCCCCATCGGCCTCCCCCAGTCAACCCGACCCAGACCATGGCCGGCGGTGGTCGGATCCAATAGAATTTGAGCTATGGTGGTCCCCCCAGACAATTCCTGGCTTAAGGCTGCTGTCCACCGGTTTGATCCCCACGATCTCCCCTGGACGTCACCATCATCCACCTGGCAGCAATCCGAGCCCTCTCCAGCTCAATCCCGGCCATCCAAGCTTCCGAAAGGTGGCCGAATACCCCTGAGCTTGCCAGACCTCTAGAGGCATTGGCATTCACTCTCGATCGATTCCCAGAACTCTTTCAAACTCCCAGACGCTTCCTCCGATCTCCCAGATCAATCCCTTCTTCTGTTCTAGCAAGCGACCGTGAAAGCCTTCGACGTCCCGCTCGAAGTTGCACCTCCGGCCGCCCTCTGGTCCCGACGTCTAAAGGAGAACTGTTCGCCACAGTCCCCTGAAGCTTCCTGATAGAGAAGCTCATTCGTTGAGGCCTTCTCTACGGTAATCTCTCCATCCTAAGCTCCCTAGCTAGGTAGTCTGGTCAAGTGTGAAGGAAACCTTCACCCCAATGGATTTCCACTGTTGGATTGAAGGTTCTCACCATCCTGATCCTCCCTGTGAAATTTCATCAGAGTTCACCGGCGGGATCGCCCGGATCAAGCTGGAGAAGCCCTGTAGTCTCGGATACGAGCGGGAGGTTGAAGACAAAATCCCAGCCGTTGATCTCGATCAACGGTTCGGATTAAATCTCGTGGTATTTGAGCGCTATTAATCCCAGCAGTTCGATCATCCAACGGTTGTGGTTAACCCGGCCGTTAACCGTTAGTGCCAATCATTGCCGGGAGGTTGAGCTCAAATTTGGTGGGTTTAGTCCTTAGGTTCAGGTGATCCTATGGTTCAAATTTCATCAAATTTGGAGTTCATTTGGTTCCCCAAGTAGGAGCCTAAAAAATTCTTCTTAGAAATGGCCTTAACCCTGATTAATTGATAATGAATCATCCTTAGCTTGTAAAATCCATTAAAATGTCCTTAATTGTCTTTAATTAATCCCTTAACCAATAAGAATTGAAACCCTCTCAAATCGGTTCCTATATTTGTCCTAGCTTGATCCTTATGTAATTAGGGTTTAACCAATTTTGATTAATCTTAAAAATCCTAAAAATCTCACAAGGGCTCTAAACTCTTGTTGATCTGTCCTTGGGTCATTTATGACCTTTGGAATTGATCCCAAGGAGTTTAGGGCTCATTCGGGTTCAAACCCTTAAAGCAGACCCCTTAGTCTTAGTAATTTAATAATCCCTACGAATGTGTAAAATTTCTAAAATTCACTGTTAATTATAGAAAAATTTTGATTAATCAACTTAGTGGTTAATGAATTCAATTAAAATCTATCATTCCCTAAAACTTTAAACCTCCATAATTTAGTTAAAACAAAAGACTCAACATCTTAGGTTAGCTTAGGTCAAAACGGGCCAGAACTTCTAAAAATCATAACTTTTCGTAGAAAACTCCAAATTGAGTGTACTACCTGTCTAAAAACTCATAATTAGGTCTAGTATTTATTAAAAATTTAAAACCCTTAATATTAACTTTAATTTTAAAAGTTAAGTTTTTAACCCCTAGTTAATGTATCAGGATAATCCTTTAAAACCCATTAATTTTCTAACCTCTAAAATCCTTTTAATAGGTCATTAAAATTCTCAACCAACCCATTAAAATCAGTAATTAATTCCCCTAATATTAATTTACTCCTTTAATTCCAACCTATTTAAAATAACTTAATTAACCCTTATTGCTACTAGGTAACCCTGGCCTACGAGGCTATTAGCTTAGCTCCAAGGAAGGTGAAATAAACTTCACGGCCTCGGTGTGAAACAAAGGTAGCAACCAATTAACTCTTAAAATACATTTAACTAAAATTCCTAATTTATTAATATTTAAAGTTTAACTTAAATCTCCCTCTTAGGCCTTAACAAATCCAAAACTTTAGATAACTTCAACTAATCACCCACCTTAGGATCTATCCCTGCCACACGACCTTCTACACACACTTTAGATGATGTGCTAGGACAACCAACTCTAGATCTAGGTTAGCCCGATGTTTACTTTACTGTTGTGTGCAGGATTTTTTATGGTTTTCACTGCATATTGTGGATGAAATTGGTTTGTTGTGTCTGCTTACTTTTCTGCACTCTGTGGATGGATTGATGTGTTTGGAGACTAGATTACCTTAGGTTAGGTACGATCTGGATGTTCACATAATTTTTTCCAGGTGGCCACGCTCATGCAGGGCAGTAAAAAGGGGGGGCTAAGTTAATAAAAAATATCATTTGTTATAAATGCTTGCACAGGTGCTTCAGCTGCTAAAGCCCTCAAATAAAAAGAGCATGGCCAGTGTGTTTTACTTCCTTTTTGCATATATATAACTGCTTGGGAATAATTGCTTATTATTTATTAACTGCTTAGGATAACCCTGCAGGTGAGTCTAGATTTTATTTTTGATGTAAATGTAATTTGTATAATTGTCAAGTGTTGTGAAAGTTAATTTTGAGATGGGATACATAGATCCAAAGCTTGGATTCCAAAGAGGAAAGGAATGCCCTTTTGGGGAGAATTCCTTCTTCCATTTGGAAATCCAAATTTTGATCACACTTCTCTTATACCCAAAGAGGAAAGAGTGGCCTTCCCCTTAAGGGGGAGGTGCCCTCTTATCCATTTGGGTAGTTCGCTGCGAAGAATCCAAGGAGTTTGAAGGAAAGGAGTCCAAAGAAGGGCAAGACTGAAGACTTGAAGATTGAGAGTATCCCACTCAAAATTACTTGCGTCAGTATTAGGCTTAGAATCCGGGTTGTTGTCAGTGGTGCCCGACCACTTTACTTTCTATAAAACTCTGGTTTGTAATAAGCAGGGCAACTTTTTAAATGGACATTTATTAATTAGTTAATATTTGATGTGATGAATTGATAGCCTTTAGGATTGCTTGCTTTTCTTAGTTTTTTGGCGATTGTGTGGCGCTTTTGTTTTCTCCTGGATACGTGAGACTCGTGAGGGTGTGAAAGTTTTATACTCATAACTTTAAAAGTTTAAAATTTTAGTGAGTTTAAATAACATAGATATATAATAAATCTAGGGAATTAGCCGGGGATCGACCCCGGGGTCGCATGCATATTACTGTATTACTCTTTCCTTATTTTAGACCCTTCCCCGCCTGCGGGTAGAGTCCGGATAGTCTGACCTATGAGGACGAGGTGCCGGACCTGGGGAAGCCTAATCTTCTAAAAAATTATTTTGTAAGCCTGTTTTTAAAATTTCAAGCATATTTTATCTAAGGTTGTTAACTAGCATGCATTGCATTAGAAACAAATTAAAAGAGTCAAAATTTTAATTTTATTGTCCTTAGCATTTTGCACCCAACATAAGTCAAAGGGGCCAATTAGGAAAATTTCTAGATGTCTGCCCCAACTCTCCAAAACTTTAAGTACAACATCCCTACCACTCTTTCATAAAAGACCGGACTCATCTCTTTTAAATCGACTAGGTGGTTAGCTGGCTCCCCAATCCAGGCTGGGGTAAGTCCAGATTTTGCACCGCATTAGTTAGGATCCGTCGACTGTGGTCCAGTGTCCAAAATAGATTTAGGATCCGGGGCAGATCTTTGATTATAAGACCCCAAATTTCGGGAATATAATCCCAAATTTCTAATAAAATGCTCAAATCAAATTAAATTTTCTTTCAATCCTAAAATGTAAAGCCCAACACTTAGATTAAGTTGGGACACTTCCAGATGGTTCTGGAATCTCAAAGTGTCCCCTACCTCTCTTCCTTTGATTATGTTAATAACTGTTCAATTTTGATCCACTCCCCTTTTATTTTCCAAAAGATTCTATTCAATTTTTTTTGATATCACTCCTAGAAAATCTAACAAAATTTTGTTCTTATTTTAATCGAGAGTTTTCGTAGGGGACTCTGTCTCCCTACGATGTAATTAACTAGGAGGGCTTGCGCTCGTAGGAGATTTGGAACCCCACACACCTAATTTCAAAATTAATTTTTTTAAAAAAAAAACCCTCTTAGATTTCTTTGGGAAAAGTCAAAAATGATTGCCATTATCATATTAGAAGAATTATCATTGAAAGGTGATACCTCCCTTTGGGGAGATACATCCTTCTTTGATAAGGCTTTGGATATGAATTCGACAATCACTCTCCTTGAGTATCATAACTAGATTATTTAGTTGAACTCTACCTCATCCCCTCGGGGCCGTGTCGAGTTCTCTTTAGAATCTAGCCATGATATTCAAGGCGAATTACATAATTCTAAGACTGAACACTGTTGTGGAATTTTATTTTCGCCTTTCGGGGCGATATACTTTTCCGAGCGATTTGATTCGACTTCTAGAATTAGAATTAAATCTCAATTTCAAAATTCTCAAATAAAACTAATATTCTCAAAACCTGTTTTCAAAATTCCACCAACATAAAAATGGCACGCCCTGTGGGACAAATCTCTCTCTCCATCTTTAATAAGAATGAAATTTTGTTTCATCAGTAGTCTTAACTACCTTCCTTCCGTTGGTCCCTCAACCCATTTCTTCCTTGGGAGAGTGTGGCCAACATCTAAAAGAAAAAAAAACCAAAACAAAAAAAAAAATTTTAAAACATTAAAAGAGAGGTTCTACCTCCCAAAATTTTGTCATTTGCTAACTTAATCGTCCTGATATTGACCTTCTACCTTGGGATTTCCTATGAGGCGACAATGTCAAATCAGGTCTTCAAATATTCTTTAAAATTTTGATTAACAAATATCACATTTAATATACCTTTGCTTTCCAAGTCGAAAGGATTCTGAAAATTTTTTTGACTTTAAGAAAGTTAGAAGTATTTTAGTCTTAATCCCTTTACTCCCCTTTAACTTTCAGGAGTAAGGAGGGTTAGACTATCTACTTTACTTAGGCTTTTTCTTACAATTCCATAAGCCTTCGGGCAAGGGGAAACTCTGTCCGTTGTGTTTTGGATTTCGTAGAAAAAAACCCCATCTTAAATCATTTAAATTTCAAATTCCCTTCAAAATGTGGAAAGAAAGATAATAACAAATTCTTCCAAGTTCCAAATCTTCATATGTTACCCCCTACAACCGTCTTATGGGCTAAAATTTGTAGGCCTTTTGAGAAGACCTTCCTTTCGGCATGTATTTAGTCTATTTATCTTCCTAACGTGTGTTGGGTGTTTTTTTTTACCACTCAACATGTGTTGGAAGGTTGAGACTATTCTACAAGCCTTAAGTTTCAAAATAACAAATTCTTTTTCGCTTCTTTTAAAAGAAATCTAATTTAAATCCTCTCTTTAACTTTCAAAAAATCCTAAATGGCTGGCCAATTGATTTTCTCTTTCGATCAAGAGTTGTCCTCAACTGTTAATGACCAAGGAAGCACTATCATCTTTGGAATGGGATTCAGTACCCTTGAGCTTTCTATGGATGGACATCATATTGTTAGTTTGGATGCCAGTAAGGAAGTTCCTCCAGTGGTTGAGTTGATTGTGGGATCTGCACCCACCTTGTCAGTGATTAGTGATGATCAGAAACAATCTGAGCCAGTTGTTGAGGCTCCCACTGAAGTCAAGTCTGTTTTTGAAGAAGGATCTAGTTCTAGACTTAACATTTCTACTAAGAATTAAAAGAAGAACTATTTGAGGAGACTTAGAAAAAAGATCTCTACGGCAAAAAGAGTTATGCCTTTTAAGACTTTAGCTCAACTAGAGCCTGAGGTTGATGAGGAGCTACCTATTCCTGCCTCCTCTCCCCTTCTGAAAGGGAGCCGCTTCTACCCCTTAGCTTCTGCTCAAGGGGAAGAGAGGATAGCTAGGATAACTCATTCCCAACCATGCCCGATCAACTACTCGACTAAAAAGACTCCAAAAGAAAAGCATCTGCAGAAAATAAGGGCTTTGAGAAATATAATCCACACCTGTACTGCACAATTTGGGAAAACAAAAGAGAAGTACACGAAACAGTTAAAGGGAGTGATCTCTCATCGCTTCCAAAAAGAAGTGTTAAAAGAAGAGGCGTCTGAGGCAAAGAATTTGACTCCACAACCTGTTAGGAGAAATAAGAAGTATGTCAGACAGCCCGCCACCTTAGTACTAGTTGATGGATACCACTGGGCGCCACGCCCTCCTTCTTCCAAGACGGAGGGTATTGTGTTGACTGGGTCCGAGAGAGGCCACCATTCCATTGGTAGACCACCGGTACCCCCTTCCAAAGCTGTAAGGTTGGCCTCAGTAGTTGTCAAGCCTAAGGGGAATAAAACTCTTTTGGACATCAAGGGCAAGAGGCCCAAATCCCCTGAGAAGAAGTTTGTCCCGAAAAGAACTAAGTTGGAGAATTTACCACCACCTCCAAGAACCCAAAAGTTCATTCTCCAACTCCAACGAGTCCCAGTTGAATCTCCTCCCGTTTTGATTGAGTCGATGGATGTTCAACCTAGTGCTCCAGTTGATGCAGTAGATAATTCTTTTCCAGTCAGTCCGGTTCCTGATTCAGTGATGATTCCAGTTGATGATCCAGTGGTTGACAACCTAGATTTATGTGTCATTCCTAGGCTTCCTACACAAAAGTCTGAGGACCTTACCCTACCTGATGTAGGAGCTATTTCTCTACAAGCTCCTGCTTCACCTCCTGAGGTATATGTCCCTCTCCTTGTAAAGAATGCCACTTCCCCGACTACCGATCTTGGGACAGTCGAGAAGGAAGGAATTGACCTAGATCTTGAGATAGAAGAAGAGCCAGTTACAGAGTCTCAGTCAGATCCTAATCCAAAACTTACAGAAATCATTGCTCTCCTGAATTCTGAAGAGTTGTTTGATATAGCTGAATACAAGGGATACTTACCCCTCGATCCTAAGATAATTTGGGATAGACCGGTCGAAGAGGTAGTACAAGAGATAAGAAACATTCTGTTAAACAAAGAGGGAATGGCTTCTTTTGATCCAGACCTGGATGACCTCCTAGGAGAGGAAGATGATTATGCTGGTTGCGTCTCCATGGTCGAAACTAGAGGTTCCAATAAGGAGGCTGAACCTGGTAAACGCCGACTTGCCAGAGATGATGACCCACAGGTTGCTGGGTCCGATTCAGATGATTCTGTAAGGGATAGGGGTGAGGAGAATATTAAAGATTTGGAGAATCAGTTGACAACTATGATGTCACAGGTCAAAGAAATGCAAGAAAGGTTTGATAAGGCAGAGCAGGATTCACTTAAGATTCAACAAACGGCTCAAGAGAATGTGGAAAGGGTTAAGAAAACCGAATCTAGTCCTAAGCCTCCCGAGTCAACACCAGTGATTCCTTCTTTCCTACCAGAGGCATCTCCATCACCACCTACAGTTCCCCCTGTTCCTTCAACTCTGCCCTAGAAAGACATTAAGCAACTGATTGAGGACCAGGTAAGGGAGGCCTTAGCCTTTTCCCAAGGAATCGCATCTATTCCAAAGGGTAGAACTTACCCCGAAGAATATGATTCAGTTCCTTACCCAAAAGGCTTTGTGCCACCAACTTTTAAAATTTTCACTGGAATAGAAAACCCGAGATAGCATCTAGCCCACTACAGAGCAAGTTGTTGCAATGCGGGAGGTCAAATGCTCTACTATTTTGCCAGTTCATAAGTAGTCTTTCCGGCATCGCTTTTGAATGGTACGCCGATCTGCCCAATGGTTCAGTAAAAACTTTTAGCAAATCTAGAAAACCTTTTCCTTAAAAGATTTTCTGGAGCGCAGCAACGAACCACTGTGGGCGATCTTGTTGTTGAGACACAAAAGCCGGGAGAGTCTCTGGTTGAGTACATCTTAAGGTGGAAAAACCTCTCGATGAAGTGTGAACCCCAGTTGCAAGAACAACATGCGGTGGAGATCCTCCTTAAGAATATCCACGGCCCTGTTGCTTTTCTCCTGAAGGGTTTCACCATTAAAACTTTTAAAAAACTTCTTAATAAGGCTAGCAATTTGCAGGAAGAGGCTCATAAGATACCATTCCTACAAGAGCAGTCTGAAGACAAGAAGGGTCCTAGATTGGTTAAAACTTTTGAGAAGAAGGCGATAGTGTCAGTAGTTGACAAAGGAAAAAGGCCAATGACTAGTCAACCCAGTATTCCTCCACTACCGCCGCCACAGCCAGCTCAGAGACAGCCCTTTCAGGTCACTCCTCAGTACACCAGAGATCCTAACTTTGTCCCTTTTAGAGAGAGATTGGCAAAATCATATCCATTTAAGTGGGAAGCAGTTAAGAAGATTTTCAAGAGTCTGTTAAAGAAACCAGATTTTCAGCTGCCAGAGGCCAGGAGGCCTGAGGATGAGAGTAAGAAAGATGATCCTAAGTATTGTCCATACCACCGGATGCTTAGTCACCATCTTTATCAGAAAGTGATATCCCTCAAATCAATTTTCAAGGAAATCCTATCTTGATAGAACTTTCAGATTCTGACTCGCTTTTGGGAAGTGATGATCCAACGCCTATGGTGTGTGTAGACACTGCCCTAGTTTGCCCTCCCGAAGATATCGAGCAGGTGTAACTCCGAGGCGGTAAAGTTTTACCCCCTAGGCTTCCCCCTCAGAAGAAAGGCAAGTAAATTCCCTTCGAAGATCTAAATCCAAATTCCCCTCAACAATCAGACTTTCCTTTAATTCCTCCGGGTTTTGAGTTTGTCGTTCCTAAGGTTGATTACAATATTTTAGCCCACCTTAGGAAGTTGCCAGCGAAATTAAGTATTTATGACGCCCTCCTTCTCTCCAAAGAAATGAGGAAGTCTTTGATTAATGCACTTCTCGACCCCGAGACTTTTTAACCTAGTTGGCTGCAACTTCAAAAGGTGAGGCATTTTACTTCAAAGAGGTTCCTGGAGTTACCTTTTTAGACAAAGATTTGCTCTTGAGAACTGCCGACCATAATCGTCCCCTTTACATTACTGTAGATGTGGGAAACTTTAAGTTATCAAGAGTCCTTGTTGATCCGGGTGCATCGGTCAACATAATGAACTTAAAGACCCTTGCATACCTTAGAGTTGATACTAGCAAGCTCTCAACCGATAGGTTAGTGCTTCGTGGGTTCAATGAAAAGGGCGAGAGGGCTCTAGGTTCAATCACCTTTCTTTTATAAATAGGAGATTTGAAAACTGAAGCTAAGTTTCATATAATTGATTCGGCGACGTCCTTTAATGCTCTTTTAGGTAGACCTTGGATTCATGAATATAAAATGGTTCCATCTACCCTTGACCAATGCATCAAGTACCAACGAGACGGCATTGAACATGTGATTAAGGGTGATCTGCAACCATTTTCTATTCAGGAAATTGGGATCTATGAAGATGCTACATATTTTGTTCCAAAAGGGTCCTCGTCCCGCTCTAAGCTAGAGATCAAAATTGAGGAGAAGTTTGTTGGACAAAAGTCCAATCAAAAGAAAGAAAAAAAAAAAGATAAATTTGTTGATCAAGAAATGATACAATTAAGTAGTGAATACGACTCCGACATCGTTGTCCTTAGGCCTCCAAACACATTACCTCAAAGAGGTGGGAGGATGGCCTTAAGGGCACGAGGTCGAGGTCGTGCCTCATCAGAAAGGAGAACAACACTTGTTTATATTGATTTGGAATCGGATTCTGATGTTGAATCCAAGGACCAAGGCGCTGCTTTCTCCCTCAATTATAAAAATGCAAATACTTCTCCAAAATTTGATTTCACCTTAGAAGAGGATAGTGACATTGAGGGAGGAATTGTAAATGTGAAAAGTGATGAGCCTGAATTAATAATGTATAAAAAGCTCAGTAGAAGGATTGAGGCCCTTTCTCTGACCCCACTGTCAGCTGGTAGGATTACAGGGTTAGAAGTTAAAGTGGCCCGCAACCTGAACGGCGAAGTAAAGAAAGTTCAGAAATTCTTTCCTGGCTCCTCCTCCGCAAGGGATGAAAGTGATGTGACCCTTGAAGAGGAAGATTTTAATGAATTAATGGAATTGCATTTGGACTACTTCCCTGTTTGTGTGAAAAATACTTTCTCTAAAGGTTCTGTACCATACCGATGGACTAAGGGTCATGCCAGATACCACGAAAATATTTGGAAAACAAAAATTAAGGATAATCCCAAAAGTGGTATCGGCTTTGGAACCGTTAGTTCATTCGATGACGATGAGTATTGCCTAATGATAACTTACCATCTTGAATCGCCAAATGTCCCTACAGATCCTTTCTGTGCTCTTAATGGGCTCTGTTTGGAGACTTTAGATGATCCCGATGACCTTCAAGTTCGGGATGCACCCCCTGAATTAGAAGAAGAAATTAAATCGACGGTCGATGAATTAAAAGAAATTAACCTGGGAACCGATGATAACCCCCGTCCAATCTTTATAAGTGCTCTGTTGAGCGAGGGTGAAACCAAAGATGTGATTCAACTTTTATCTGAGTTTAGGGATTGCTTTGCCTGGATATACGATGAAATGCCAGGTTTACCTGCTGAGGTAGCAGTTCATAAACTTGGAGTTCGACACGATGACATTCCTGTCAAACAAGCTCCTCGACGCATGCGTTTGGAAATCGAACAACAAGTCTTTTCTGAAGTTAAGAAATTGGCCGAAGCTGGGTTTATTCGAGAGGAACAATACCCCTCTTGGGTGGCCAGCGTCGTGTTGGTCCGAAAGAAAAACGGTCAAATTTGGATTTGCGTCGATTATAGGAATCTGAATAAGGCATGTCCTAAAGACGAGTTCCCTCTACCAATACCAGAACTCATGGTGGACATTGCCTCCTCACATGCCATTTTCTCATTCATGGATGGCTCATCGGGTTATAACCAAATCAAGATGGCCCCAAAAGATAAGAGAAATACTGCGTTCAGAACCTCTATTGGAATCTTTTGTTATAAAGTGATGCCAATTGGCTTAAAGAATGCCGGAGCAACCTATCAACGGGCCACGACCCGTATCTTTGAAGACTTAATTCATAATCAAGTTGAGTGTTATATTGATAATTTAGTTGTCAAGGGCAAGGTTAAAGAGGCTCACTTGTATGACTTATGAGTCATTTTTGAGCGGTTGCGCCGCTACGATTTGAAAATGAACCCCTTGAAGTGTGCCTTCGGAGTCACCTCAGGGAAATTCTTAGGATTCGTAGTAAGGCACCGCGGAATTGAGATCGACCCTGCTAAAATTGAAGCAATCTTAAATATGCCATCTCCTAAGAGCCTCACTCAGTTAAGGTCTCTACAAGGTAGATTGGCGTATATAAGAAGATTTATTTCTAATTTTTCTGGGAGATGTCAACCCTTCTCTATCCTTGCGAAAAAAAGACGTCAAATTCGTATGGGACGAGAAGTGCCAAAATGGTTTCGACGACATTAAACAATATCTTTCTAATCCACCAGTCTTGGCAGCCCCAATTCCAGGAAAACCGTTAATTCTCTACACTGGAGCCTTAGATGAGTCTTTGGGTGCCCTGTTGGCTCAAGTCAACGACGAGGGGAAGGAGAATGCTCTCTATTACCTTAGTTGAAGACTTCTTCCTACTGAAATTTGATACCCTTCAATTGAGAAGCATTGTCTTGCTTTAGTTTTTGCAGCCCAGAAACTGAGGCATTACATGCTTTCCCACTCAATCAGCTTGATTTCAAGAGTTAATCCTTTGCAATATCTTATGACCCGATCTACATTGTCAGGACGCTTAGCTCGCTGGTTTATAATATTACTGCAATTTGAGATTACTTTCACTCCCCTCCGTACTGTTAAAGGACAATCCGTTGCCAATTTTCTGGCAGCACACCCGCTGCCGGCAGATTCTCCTCTGAACGTTGATCTACCCGACGAACAAATCATAAGTTTGAGGGAATCTGGCGAGGCCGTATGGGAATTGTATTTTGATGGAGCAGCATCTTCTCGTAGGAATGCAACCCAACAATCTGTAATTCCTGGAAAGGCTGGAGTCGGTCTAATTTTCATAACGCCGGTAAAAGGAATGATGCATTTTTTCTACCATTTATCGGAGCCCTGCACAAATAACGAAGCTGAATACGAAACTCTGATAACTGGTTTGGAACTTGCAATTCTAATAGAAATTAAAGAGATTAAGATCTTTGGAGATTCCCAGTTGGTGATTAACCAAGTGGCCAGAACTTATAAAGTCTTGAATCCTAATCTCCTAAGATACCACAAGTACACACTTCACTTGTTAGAACAAATTCTTACTGCCACTTTGTATAGGGTTCCCCGTGGAAGCAATTCCGCAACGGATGCCTTAGCAAAACTAGCAAAAGAATTTGCATGTCCTGAGGAGGATTCCATCCATATAGAGATTAAGGGTCGTAAAGCCATCTCTCTTATAGATTTAGAACACATTGGTAAGACTACCCTTCAGATCCTTTCTGCCTCTGCGACAACCAACGAAGAAGGCGATTGGAGATGACCCTTAATCGATTACCTTAAAGAAGGGAAGCTTCCCCAGGATAAATCACTCTCCAACCAGATTAAGAAACGTGCCCTATCATACGCACTAGTCAACAATTTGTTGTACCGTCGGTCCTTCGACCACATGTGGCTGCGATGTTTGGACCAGCAAGAAGCCCTGAATATTGTTAATGAGGTTCATTCAGGACTATGCGGTGCACATCAATCGGGTCCAAAAATGAAACTAAAGATTAAAAGACTTGGATAATACTGGTCTACAATGATTGATGATTGCATGAATACTACAAAGCACTGTCATCAATGTCAGGTTCATGGTGTGGTTTTACATCAGCCGCCTAATGTGTTACACCCTACGATAGCCTTGTGGCCCTTCGAGAGTTGGGGCACAGACATCATTGGGTCAATTGACCCTCCCTCTGCGAGAGGTCATCGTTTCATATTAGCAGCGACTGGTTACTTTTCAAAGTGGCGGAAGCAATTCCCCTACGCAACGTGAAATCACACCATGTTTTAAAATACTTTCGTGACCATATCGTATATCGATTCGGCGTACCCCGCAGAATCATATCCGATAATGGGTCCGCATTCAAGTCTACAAAAATCAACAGTTTTGTAAGACGCCATAATATTAATTGGAGATACTCGATGATCTATTTCCCTCGGGCAAATGGATTAGCCGAGGCCTTCAACAAAACCTTGGTGCAAATTGTTAAAAAGACTCTTGATGATAATAAACGACAGTGGGATGAGTGGTTGGTGGAAGCTTTGTGGGCTTATCGTACCACTTATAGAACCCCAACGCAATCCACCCTGTTTGCACTAGTGTATGGATCTGAGGCCGTTCTACCCTTGGAAATACAAATCCCTTCGCTCAGGATTGTAGTTCAGAATCAAATTACAAATGAACAAAATGCAAAACTTCGATTGGAAGAACTCGAAGGCCTTGAAGAGCGACGTCTCCAAGCTAAACAAAGTTTAGAGTTATATAAGTCCCGTATGGTTCAAGCCCTTGATAAGCTAGTGCGACCTAGGACCTTCCAAGTAGGAGACTTGGTGTTGGTCCTTCAGAGGCCTATCTTAGCCCATCGAAAGTTGGGAGGCAAATTTGAACCTATGTGGGAAGGACCCTTCGTTATAGAGACTGTCTACGAAGGAGGCTCGTACCAGTTAGTAGATTGTAAAAGAAACCACCCAATGCTACCTTTCAATGGGCATTTCCATAAGAAATACTATGCTTGATGTAGCTCATCTTATCAATTAATAAAATTTTCCTTTCTTGATTTGCAACTAGGTTCTTTTTAAGTTCTTTCACTTTTAAACGCTCTTCGCCTTCTCCTTAGGGTCGGATCGTCACCTCCCTTAGGAACTCACCTGCTAGTGGTGGAGTATGCCCTCCGTGGAACCACCCTGGCATTTGACTTGGGAATTAGTGGTGGAGTACGCCCTTCGTGGCACCATCCTGATTCCCATTCGCTAGTGGTGGAGTATGCCCTTAGTGGCACCATCCTAGTTTGCCAGTTTCGGTCCTCTATGTGGAGCAAGTTTCCTCCCCACATGACCATTCACTAGTGGTGGAGTACGCCCTTCGTGGAACCATCCTAGTTTGCCAGTTAATCTGTCTATTAGGAGTAAGTCTTCTATCAGCATCCTATGGACCTAAGGTTGGGTGATGCCCTTCCTTAGACCCAAAGCTAGGTATTCCCTACTTTGATTTCCAGTTATTTTACCTATTTGGAGTAAGTCTTCTATCAGCATCTTATAGGCCTAAGGTTGGGTGATGCCCTTTCTTAGACCCAAGGTTAGGTATTTCCTACCTTGGTTTCCTAGTTAATATGTCCATTAGAAGTAAGTCTTCTATCAGCATCCTATGGACCTAAGGTTAGGTGATGCCCTTCCTTAGACCCAAGGTTAGGTATTCTCTACCTTGGTTTCCAGTTGATCTGCCTATTTGGAGTAAGTCTTCTATCAACATCCTATAGGCCTAAGGTTGGGTGATGCCCTTCCTTAGACCCAAGGTTAGGTATTCCCTACCTTGGTTTCCAGTTGATCCGTCTACTAGGATTAAGTCTTCTATCAGCATCCTGTAGACCTAAGGTTGGGTGATGACCTTCCTTAGACCCAAAGCTAGGTATTCCCTACTTTGGTTTCCAGTTAATCTGCCTATTTGGAGTAAGTCTTCTATCAGCATCCTATAGGCCTAAGGTTGGGTGATGCCCTTCCTTAGACCCAAGGTTAGGTATTCCCTACCTTGGTTTCCAGTTGATCTGTCTACTAGGAGTAAGTCTTCTATCAGCATCCTGTAGACCTAAGGTTGGGTGATGCCCTTCCTTAGACCCTGTTGACCTCATTTTTGTTTGAGGTCATTAAGGAACCCATCCAAATCAATCCTGATCCTAAATCAATTCAATCTCCAAATCAATCTGGACCCTAGGATCTACTCTAGACCTTAGGATCCCTCTAGACTCAAAAACCCTAGGATCTACTCTAGACCCTAGGATTCCTCCAGACCAATCCAAATATTAGGATCTATTCTAAACCCTAAGACTCTCCTAGATCCAGACCCTATGATCTTCTTAGACCTTAGGAGCTGCCTAGACCTTAATTCAATTCAAACTTCAATCAAATCCAGACCTTAAACCCATTCAGATCTTAATCTCCAATTCAACCTTATATCCTACCTTTGATCTAGCTCTAAACCTATCCAATCATTTATAATCACCTAAATGATTAAAAATGACTTGGATAATTCAATGTTAATCATTCAAACTCAAGATCCATTTCAAATCTAGAAATCCAGACCCAAACTCAAGGTCAAAAGTCCAAGTCCTAAAGGTCTTTTCCAATGAATTTTCAAACACTTTGAAATCCAGTTAAATGACCTCCGATTCAGAGTCTGTCAGTTGCATACTGATGGGATATGTCTTTGGAGGCAACCCTCCAAATTTGAGCCCATTCTGAGGTGTCTAACCTTAGAAACTTAATTAAAATCCATAGGCTGTAAAACCTTCAAATATTTACAACCTATGCCACTGGACCTATCACTTTGAAGATTCTGACCTTAGAACCTTCACCAAAGCCTCTAGTCACTTCCAGACCTTTAATATTGATATGTTGAACATTAAACTACATTGTTTTAGACCTATTTTGACCCCAAGTTGACCAGGGGTCAAAATGACCTAAATACCCTTATGGGGCTCAAATGGTGATTTCAAACCAAATGAACTTCGAATTGAACGCAATCACTTCCAGCAACTTTCAATTATCAAATCAAACCTATTGGACCCATTTCCAAGCCCTGGGTCAACCTGGTTGACGAAGTCAACATAGTTGACCCAAATGACCCTTCAAGGATCCAAATAGGTATTTTGACTCAAATGACCTCTACAGGCCATGGAACCACTTCCATTGGTCTTGAAATGTCATTTGCAACCCGTTGAACCCATTTCCAGACCCTGGACCCACCTGGTTGACTAAGTCAACCAATTTTGACTTGATAGCCCATTAAAAGCCCAATAGGCCTATTTGACTCAAATGGCCTATTCAATCCCTGAAACCACCTCTACCAGACTTCAAATATCATTTCAAACCTTTTGAGCTTGAACCCACCTCTTAGGTCAACCTGGTTGACCCAGTCAACCTAGTTTGACCTAGGATTTCCTTAACGGTCTAAGTGGGTTATTTCAACCCATTTGTTCAGATCAAATCCTTCAAACCCTCAAATCCATCTCAAAATTTGATTCAAATATTTTCAATTCCTTTTGAAGTTAAATCACCGTGGATTTTGGCTTAATCAAACCTTTAACCATAGTTAAACATATGTATACACATGTCTATCCTATTCAAATCCCATTTTCTTAAACCTCAAACCCTTCCAATCTATCTAGCCAGCTCTTAAGCCTTCCCATGTGCCACCTCAACAGTCAACATGGTCAGTTGACCAGTCAACACTTGGTCAACAAACCTATAAATGCCAAAATGGCTTGATCCAAGCTAGCCCAATCCCTACCAAATCACTCTAGACCCTCTTTGAGGTCACTCCTTGCCAACTCAGCTGCCACCTCATTCATGTTTGATTGATTGACCAGTCAAACAGTCAACATGAGGCTTTAGAAGGGCTAAGGGTGATTAAATAAATCCTTTGTGCTAATCCACTTAATCCAAAATTATTGAGTCAGGTCTAGAAGCTTCCTAGGACTCATTCCAGCCCTTTCATCTTAATCAAACAGCCCTTATCATTCCCATGTGCTCACAAGGGACAAAACACCCTTTCCACATAGGATGTCCTCTCTATGTCCTTGGCTGCTGCTCCCACCAACTCCCTGGACAGATGGCACTCATCTGGAAGCTCATCCAGTAGATCCCAACCCTCCATTCAATATGGAAGGGATTGAATAGGGCAAAAGGCTAAAATGAAGCCTCATTCTTACCCTAAGTCTCTCTCTCCACTCAAGCTCTCTCAAACCCAGGCCCCTGTTCCATTGAGCTCCCCAGACGTCTCCAAACACATCCCTACTCAAACTCTAGTGATCAAAGCCATCTCCGACGATCTTCCGGCGAGACCTAGCTTAATCCATTCAAGGAGTTGTTTTGGTCGATCCAGGCGATTTCAGAGCTCGGAGTCAATTAGGGATCTACACTTGGACAATCTACGAGCTCAAACATCCATTAAACGGTTCGATCCGTCCAGTAAATCAATATAAAACTCAAACCCTAGATCTAGGTACACTAGATTAAATAGCTTTATTTTCACCATGTTTTAAGTTCTAAAATTATCTCCCCATAATTTCTGTTCATCCCCTTTATCTAGATTTAAAATTTTAGAAATATTGATCGAGCCGTTTGCCCGAACGAGTCAAAAAACGCTTTCTAGGGCATTTTCGTAGTCTTGTTCAGGCGTACACTTTCTGGACCGTTGATCACTAGATCAACGGTCCAGATTGAGCCTTTCGGGACCAACGTCCGACCGTGTATCCATTTGGCGTTCGGTTTTTGGTCCGGCGTCATCCTGATCGTTCGTTTGAGACCACGGGATCAAAGTCTAACCATCCAATCTTTCTTAGCGAGATCGGACCGCGGGATTGAATCTGATCCGGTCGTGTCGTCAGCCCGAGCGATCTGACGGCTACTAATCCACGCTTACGTGGATTAGTGAAAACACGTAATACCGCCAGCGGACGACGCGTGTCTGACCGCCACCGCGCCGTCATCCGAGTCAGCCCAATCATTGGCCCTGCCGCCGCGGTTTGATTTCGCAAATCAGAGAGCGCCACGTGGTCACCAGCGCCGCCTTTTCATCTAAAATGATTTAAAAATCATTTTAAATCATTTTAAATGTAGAATACTTTAAAAAATTATATAAATTTAAATATAAATCCAAAAATTCAATATAATATAAGATCTTTAATTTAAAGTTAAACTTGATTTAAAATATTATATATATTTTAAATTATTTAAAATATTAAATATTTCTTCTTTTGAATTAATAATTATCTAATATTCAATTGAAATATTTTAGAGAATTCAAAATTATATTTAAAATATATATATATTTTAAATTAATTCAGTAAATATTTAATATTTAATTAACTTTAATTCAAAAAATTACCTTAATTATTGATTATCTTTAAATATCTTAAATAATTTTAATACCTCAAAATTTTAAAAATTAAAAAAAAAAAAAGAAACTCATTTTAAAATCAGAAAATTTAAATAAATTTAAACTCAAAATTTATCTTAAATTTTAAATTGAAGTTATTTTAATTTGAATTACTTATAGATTTTTTTTATTAAGTTAATATTTAATTAATATTATTTTAGATATTTTCAAAATTCAAAATTTCTCTATTTTAAATCATCTTAAATTATTAAAATACTTTCAAATATGTTTTAAAACTATTTTAAAACTATTTTTGACATTTATCCAAAAACTATTTTAAATTACTTTAAATTTTCTAGATTTTCTACAACTAATCTATTTTCTAAATATTAAAATTAATTTTAAAACTATATATGTCAAACTTTGAGAGCACTTGAGAGATCATTTGAAATTTCAAACTTGGATTAAATGTGCTTGAACATGAATTATAGGGGAAATTAGTGAATAGTTACTTTTCAACTATTCACTAATCAATATCTTTTTCTATGTTAATTAATTTGAATGTTGCATGTTTAGGTTGTGCACCCACCACTTAGATTTAGGCTCTCCTAGATTTAGGATTTGTTTGATGTGATTGTATATTACTCTTTATGTTGTCCAAGGGTTAGTTAAAACTTTGATTTGAACCTATTTTAACTTAGTGTCATTAAGGACAATAATTAAGGACTTTGATTAGACAACTTAGAAAATGCATTGTGATTAGGATACACTTCATTTGAACTTGAAACTTGAACATTTCAAACATAGTGACACTCTCAGCCATTAGAGAAAATTTCACTGATTTTTGAAGTCATTAAGTCCCTTAAACAATTTTCTTAAGTTTAAGCCTTAATTAAGCTTTAAAACCTTCCAGAAAATGTAATAAATCAAATTTAAATCCAAAAATTATTTTTAATCCCTCTAACTGACCATAATTAAACCCTTAATAATGAAAATTAAAACCAAAATTATTTGATAGCAATTTGAACCTTAATCTAATTTTAAGTGAAAATCAATATTTAATTCATATAATTAATTAAAAATTATTAAAAAATTCCAAAAATTTCCCAAACACTTAGGAATCTCTCCTTAGGTCATTCCTGGCCTTTGGAGAAGATTTTAAGGAGTTGGGATCTCATTTGGAGCAAAATCACAAAATGGCTCTCTAATTAAACCTTTTAAAATTCATTAAATACCTCAAATTTCAAACCTTCATAACTAATTCGAGAAAAATCCAAATCACTCAAACTCAGTTGAATTCAACTCCTAATAAGGTCTAATATTTATTAAAAATATTAAATTCCAGAAATCTATAATATTTCAAAAAGTCAACAAACCGGTCAACTCTAAGTCAAAACTAGTTCAAAACTTCAAACCTTCGTAATAAAATGTAGAAAAATCCGATTTTAACGTACTTACTGTCTAACTGATCGTAGTGAGGTATATTATTTTAATAAAATACAAACATTCTAGAATTTGAGCTCAATCAAAAAATTCAACTTTTGACCCTTTAATTAAATGATTCCAAAAATTCATAAAACTCAAAATCGCTCTAAAACTCCAGAAAATATTAGTTTAATGCTTAAAACACTCAACAAGTCTTTTAAAACACAACAACCATCCTAAAGATGAAGTTTATTGGCTGGACTACTCCGGACTGCGGGGCTAAGTGTCCTAAGGAGGCTGGTTCCTCGAGCCTGGTGGCACAACGCCACGAATGGATTCTAAGGGGTGTTAAACCTTAAAAATAGATTAATCATTAATTATTTAACCTTTTAAAATCTTTAATTCAATTACATTTATTTGGTTTATCGGCTGGACTACTCCGGGTTACGGGGCTAAGTGTCCTAAGGAGGCTGGTTCCTCGAGCCTGGTGGCACAACGCCACGAATCAATTAATAGCAAACTTAAATTAATCAAATCTTTAAAAATCAGCAACCAAACACCTTAATTAAAATTTATTAATTTTCAAACCTTAATCAAATCAAATCACTTAATTATATCGGGTACCATTGGGTAACCCAGACCTACGAGGCTATTAACTTAGCCCCGAGGAAGGTGAAATAAATTTCACGGCCTCGGTGTGAAACAAAGGTGGTATTCAATAAATAATTAAAAATCAATCTTAAAATTGACTTCAAACAATTAATACTTAAACTTTAATTAAATTTCCCTTAAATCTTTCAACAAATCGAACCTTAGATAACTTTAACTAATAATCCTAATTAGGACACATCAAAACCACACGACCTACCTCACACACTTTAGATGGTTTGCTAGGATCACCGACTCTAGTTTTAGGATAGGCCTGTTGGTGGAATTTTGGAAACAGGTTTTGAAAAATATTAGTTTTCTTTGGGGATTTTAAGATTAAGGTTAAGTTCTAATTCTAAGGTCGAATCGACTCGTTAGAAAGAGTATATCACCCTGAAGGACGAAAATAAACTTTCATAACGGTGTTCAGACTTAGAATTATGTAAACTCATCTTGAATGTTATGATCGGGTTCTAAGGAGAACTTTATATGGCCCCGAGGGGACAAAATATAGTTCAATTAAATGCCCAATTACAACATTCAAGAAATATGATCGTCGCGTTCACATCCAAAGCCTTATCGAAGAAGGATGTATCTCCCCAAAGGGAAATGAGACCATTCTACGATAATCCTTCTAATGCAACTATGATGATCATTATTTAACTTTTCCCAAAAAAGTCTAATAAAATTTTGGAAATTAATTTTTTTAAAATCAGGTGTATGTGGTTCCAAATTTCCTACGAGCGCAAGCCCTCGTAGTTAATTACATCGTAGGGAGACAAAAATCTCCTACAAAAACTCCCGATTAAAATGGTGGCTGAATTTTGTCAGAGTTTCTAGGAGTGATATCAAAATATGAATAGAGTTATTGGAAAATCAAAAGGGAATGGATCAAAATTGAACAGTTATTAACGGAGTTAAAGGATGAGAGGTAGGGGACACTTTGAAATTCCAGAACCATCCGGAAGTGTCCCAACTTAATCTAAGTGTTGAGCTTTATGTTTTGGATTGAAATGATATTTAATTAGAGTTGAGCATTTTATTAGAAATTTGGGATTAGATTCCCGAAGTTTGGGGTCTTATAATCAAAGATCTGCCCCGGATCCTAAATCTATTTTTGACACTGGACCACAGTCGTCCGATCCTAACTAATGCAGTGCAAGATCTGGACTTACCCCGGCCTGGATTGGGGAGCCATCTAACCACCTAATCGATTTAAAAGAGATGAATCCGGTCTTTTATGAAAGAGTGGTAGGGACGTTATATTTAAAGTTTTGGAGAGTTGGGGCCGACATCTAGAGATTCTCCTAGTTGGCCCCTTTGACTTATGTTGGGTGCTAAAATACTAAGGACTATGAAATTAAAATTTTGACTCTTTAATTTGTATCTAATGCAATGCATGCTGGTTAATAACCTCAAATCAAATATGCTTGAAATTTTTAAAAACAGGCTTATAAAATAATTTTTTAGAAGACTGGACTTCCCCAAGTCCGGCACCTCGTCCTCATAGGTCAGACTATCCGGACTCTACCCGTAGGCGGGGAAGGGTCTAAAACGAGGAAAGAAGAAGTGCAGAAATATGCATGCGACCCCGGGGTCGATCCCCGGCTGATTCCCTAGATTCGTTATCTTTCTATGTTATTTAGACTCACTAAAATTTTAGACTTTTTAAATTATGAGTAGAAAACTTTCAAACCCTCACGAGTCTCACGTATCCAGGCGAAAACAAAAAGCGGCATGCAATCACCAAAAAAAAACTAGTAAAAGCAAGTAATCCTAAAGGCAATCAAATCATTACATCAAATATAAATTAATTAATAAATGTCCATAGGCAGAATTGCCTTGCTTATTACAAACCAGAATATTATAGAAAGTAAAGTGGCCGGGCACCACTGACAACAACCCGGATTCTAAACCTAATAATGACGCAAGTTGTTTTGAGTGGGATACTCTCAATCTTCAAATCTTCAAATCTTCAATCTCATTCTTCTTTGGACTCCTTTTCTTCAATCTTCTTGGAATCTTCGTAGTGGATTACCCAAATGGAGAAGAGGGCACTTCCCTCTAAGGGGGAAGGCCACTCTTTCCTCTTTGGGTAAGGAGGAGGTATGATCCAAATTTGGATTTCCAAATGGAAAAGGAGTGTTCCCTAAAGGGGTATCCTTTCATCTTTGGAATCCAAGCTTTGGATCTATGTATCCCAACTCAAAATCAACTTTCACAACACTTGACACTTACACAAATTACATTGATATCAAAATAAAAAAATCTAGACTCACCTGCAGGGTTATCCTAAGCAATTAATATATAAAAAAAAAGTAGTTATTCCCAAGCAGTTGTATATGAGCAGAAAAAAAAGTAAACACACTGGCCACGCTCTTTTTATGATTTGGGGGCTTTAGCAGCTGAAGCACCTGTGCAAAGAGCTTATAATATTTATGCATTTTTTAATTTGCCCCCTTTTTATATTGCCCTGCATGAGCGTGGCCACCTGCAGAAAACTGTGTCAACATCCAGATCGTACCTAACCTAAGGGTAATCTAGTCGCCAAACACATCAATCCATCCACAGAGTACAGAAAAAGTAAGCAGACACAGCAAAGCAATTTCATCCACAACATGTAGTGAAAACTATGAAAAATCCGGCACACAGCAGTAAAATAAACACCGGCCTAACCTAGATCTAGAGTTGATTGTCCTAGCACATCATCTAAAGTGTGTGAGAAAGGTCGTGTGGCTGGGATAGATCCTAAAGTGGGTTATTAATTGAAGTTGTCTAAAAGTTTAGATTTGTTAAAGCTTAGAAGGGGATTTAAATTAAAATTTAAGTATTAATGAATTAAGAATTATAATTAAATATATTTTAGAAGTTAATTGATTGCTACCTTTGTTTCACACCGAGGCCGTGAAGTTTATTTCACCTTCCTTGGGGCTAAGCTAATAGCCTCGTAGGCCTGGGTTACCCAGTAGCAATCGGGGTTAATTAAGTTATTTAAATTGGTTGAAATTAAAAAAAAAGGGTGGATTAATATAAAAAAATAGAGTTAATTATTGATTTTTAAAGCTTGATTAATTTAAGTTTACCATTAATTGATTCGTGGCGTTGTGCCACCAGGCTCGAGGAACCAGCCTCCTTAGGACACTTAGCCCCGCAGCCCGGAGTAGTCCAGCCGATAAACCAAATTAATGTAATTGAATTAGAGATTTTAAAATATTAAATAATTAAAAAATTAATCTATTTTAAAATTTAACACCCCTTAGAATCCATTCGTGGAGTTGTGCCACCAGGCTCGAGGAACCAGCCTCCTTAGGACACTTAGCCCCGCAGCCCGGAGTAGTCCAGCCAATAAACTTCATCTTTAGGATGGTTGTTGTGTTTTAAAGGATTTGTTAAGTGTTTTAAGCATTAAACCAATATTTTCTGAGTTTTAGAATGATTTTGGGTTTTAAGAATATTTTAGAATATTTTAATCATTTAATTAAGGGGTTGAAAATTGACTTTTTGATTAATCTCAAATTCTAGAATGTTTGTATTTTATTAAAATACTAGGTCTTACTACGATCAGTTAGAAGGTAAGTACGTTGAAATCGGATTTTTCTGCATTTTATTACGAAGGTTTGAAGTTTTGAACTAGTTTTTAACTATGGTTTGACCAATTTGTTGACTTTTTGAATTTAATGCCTTTCTGAAATCTAATATTTTTAATAAATATTAGATCTTATTAGGAGTTGAATGCAAGTGAGTTTGGGTGATTTGGATTTTTCTAGAATTAGTTATGAATTTTGGAAGTTTGGAGGTTTATCAGAATTATTTAATTGTTTTAATTAAGGGCTCCCTTAGAGTAAATATAATTTTAAAATAGATGTCATAATGTATATGTATACTTAAGTATATAAATATATATATAAAAATATATGGTTTAAAATAAGGTAATTAAAATAATAATAATTTTAATTTGAGAGATCCTCTAATTTATAAGATACTCTAAAATTAGAGCTTAAATCTTAGTCAATATTTAATTTAGTATTTAAATATAAATTTATTATTTAATTAACTAAATAGTTTTAAAGAATCTAAAATATTTTAAAATATTAAATGGTTAATTGAAATATTATATTTTAAAACATCTTTTTTTTTTATAATCTGAAATGAGTTTCAAAATAAATTATTTTGAAATTATTAATTAATTTGGCTTATTTTGATTAATTACTAATTAAAAATACTAAACTTTAAATATTTTAAAACTATTTAAGATATATTAAATATTTCAAAGTAATTTTAATTTCATTTGAAAGGTTTTAAAATTCTGAAGATTTTGATATTTTAAAATTAATTTTTGGATTTATAAATAATTTTTAATTAATTTTCAAAGTTTCTGTAATTAAATAGCCTTAATTTTAAATTAAACTCACTTAATTAAAACGGCGGCTGTTAGTGGGACAGATGGCGCGTTTTGGTTCGGCCAGCCAAAACGCGGCGACGGCGGGATGCCACGTGGAAGGCGGCGGTCATCCACGCGTCGGCTGCAGAGCGCGGGACGCGGTTCACTTAACCACGTCAGCAGGCGCTGCGGGCCGTTCGATCGAATGCTTAGGTCGTTCAACGGCGGGGATCAGATCCCGCTGTCCGATCCGATTGAGCAAGATCCAACAGCGGAGAGTTCATCCCGCGATTTTGAACGGGCGGTCAGGATCGAGCCGGACCGCAGCTTGAGCCACGGGATCGAGTACACGCTTGATCAATGGGTGGAACGGCGCGATCAGATCCGTTGATTGAGAGATCAACGGACCAGATAGGGCTCAGTTCATGCAGCCAGCGAAACAAACCCTAGAACCCATTCTTTGACTCGTTCTCTCGATCCAGTGAATCAAATGAGTTAAAATTTTAAACTTAGATTCCCTAAGTGAAGAGAAACAATGGGGAGTAATTTATTTTACTTAAAACGAGCTTAATAAAAAGCTAATTAAACTGGTGTCCCTAGAACTAGGGTTTGAGTTTTTCACCTTGATTTTGGACGGATTAGACCGTTTATGGATTTGTTGCACTTGTAGACTGTCCACGCTCCTTTTTGTAGAAGAGTCCACGGCTTGAAAGCTCCTGGATCGATTGCTAGCTTCCCTTGAACAGATTTAAGCTAGGATCGCCGGGATCTCGCCGAAAAAGGCCTTTGACCGGAGGGATTTCGGTGGGAGAGTGTTGAGAGATGTCTGGGGAGCTCAATGGAACAGGGGACAGGGCTTGAGAGGGCTTGAGTAGAGAGAGAGGGTTAGGGTTAGAGTATATGGCATTAAGGCCTTTTCCCCCTATTCAAACGCCCCCAAGCCAAATGGATGGCTGGGATTGACTCACCAGGTCCTCAGATGTTGCCAAGTGTCCCTGGGACAGCCAGAAGGCTGACCCAAAGGCTGGGCACGCTTCACTCCTATTGGGCGGCTTTGGGATGAGTGGGAGGGAACATTGCCTAAATAGCCTAAGCCAAACCTTTGGAGCAGCTTAAGCAAGGATTAGTTAGGGAAATAAAGCAAAAGGAGGCTTTTAGGCATGTGATATAAGGAGGAAATAGGGCTTTGACCATGAAAAATAGGGTTTAAGGGGGGGATTGACCATTTTGACCGGTCAACTGGTCAATGGTTGCTGATGTGGCATAGGAGGGAAGTAGGAGCAGCCAATGGGAGAGCTTCCAAGCCTAATCTCACACTCCTTGAAGTTAAATAGAAGGTTTGACCAATTCAAGGAGGGATTTAGGGCTTTGTTGACTTGGTTTGACCAATCAACCAGGTCAAAGTTGGTGATGTGGCATTTGAGGGGATAAAGGATCATTTGGAATAATTTAATCAAGGGTTAAAAGTCAAAGTGAGAGCTTAGAAGGAATGGGAGCAAATGCCATTAAGCTTTGACCTAGAATTGAGGGTTGACTTGGTCAACCCAAGTTAGGTTGAACTCAAAATAGGTTTAGAAATATTCAAGGCTTTGAATAGAATGATTTCAAGGGATTGAAGATATTGACGTGGTTAAACAAGTTGAAATGGTTCATTTGAAACCATAAGGGTCCATTGGGTCAAACCATGTTGACTGAGTCAACTAGGTTGACCCAATGGGTAAGTCTGGGCTGGACAGGTTTGAAAAGGCATTTGGAGACCATTGAGGGTGGTTCCTAGGTCTGGGGAGGTCAAATTGATCAAAATCCCTATTTGAGCCCCTAAGGGCCTGTTTGGTCAACCTGGGTTGACTTGGTCAACCAAGTTGACCCAGGGTCTGGGTTTGGGCTCAACAGGTTTGAAATGATATTTCAAGTCCAAAGGAAGTGGTTGGATGGCCTAAAGAGGTCATTTGGGTCAAAACACATGTTTGGACCCTTAAAGGGCCTCTTGGGTCAAACCTGTTGACTTGGTCAACCAGGTTGACCCAAGGGTTGGAAATAGGTTCAAAAGATTTGAAATGACATTTGAAATTTGTTAAAGGTGGTTGCATCCAATTTGGAGCTCATTTGGTTTGAAATCCCTATTTGAGCCCCATAGGGGTATTTTGGTCAATTTTGGCCTATTGGTCAACTATGGTCAAAAATGGGTCTGGAAAATGCAGTTTACTGCTCAATGGGTTAAAATCAAGAGTCTGGAAGTGATAGGAGGCTTTGATAAGGATTCCAAGGTCAAGATCTCAAAGGAGTTAGGTTCAGTGGCATAGGCTGTAAATATTTGAAGGTTTTACAGCCTTTGGATTTTAATTCAGATTCTGGGGTTAGAGACCTCAAAATGAGCTCAAAGTTGGAGGGTAACCTCTAGAGACATGTCTTATCACTTTGCAAGTGATAGACCCTGAATCAGAGACCATTTGACTGGGTTTTAAAATGTTTGAAAAATCCCTAAAAAGGGTCTTTAGGACAAGGCCTTAAGACTTAGGATTTGAGTCTGGATTTCTGGATTTGAAATGAATTTCAGGTTTGAATAATTAAAGTCGAAATATCTAAACCATTTACAATCATGTTGTGATTGTTAATGGATGGATAGGGTCAAGGCTAGATTAAGGGTAGGATCAAAGTCTAGGTTGAAATTTGGATTCTCAAGTGGATTGAGTCAAAGCTTGGATATGTTTGAAATTTGAATTAATTTGGATTTGAATTGGATGGAGTTTAAGATTTAAATTGATCAAAGGTAGGAATCAAATTGAAATTGGAGTGGATCAAATGTAGGAATTGATTTGAGGTTGAGGTTGATCAAACGTGGAGATTGATTTGAGTCTGGAATTGTCCTAGAATCTAGAGAGATTCTAAGATATAGGATTTAAGGGAATCCTAGGCTCTAGAGTAGGCTCTAAGGTCTAGTTCTAGGAAAGAATCCTAAGGTCTAGAGTGGATCCTAGGATCTTTAAATTAATCTGGAGTTTGGAAGGGCTTTAGTGACCTCATACAAAAATGAGGTCAACAAGGCTGGTGTTTTACTTTCTGCAGTTGTGTGCCGAGTTTTTGAGCTTTTACTGCATGCTGTTTGCTAGTGTAGAATTGATGTGTTTATTTACTTACTTCCTGTATTCTGTGATTGATTGTACGTTAGATTTACCCCTAAGTTAGGAGCGAATTATACTTGTGCAATCTTATGCAGGTGACCATGCTCATACAATGAGCTGAAATTAATGGGGGCAGTTAATAAAAAATATATATACTCTTTGCACAGGTACCTGCCACGCTTAAGACCCACTTTAAATAAAAAGAGCATGGCCAAGTGTGGCTAAAAAAAATACATTTCAAATATTTAATATGATAACTGCTTGGGATTGAATATACAATTGTTGATTATTAGGATAACCTTGCAGGATCGAGTCTAGATTTTTCAATTTTTATTAATGTAAATTCGATTTGATATGGTTCTATTTATTTAAAATAATTTGAGATTGGGATATAAATATCAAATTTGAATTCCAAAGAAGTGAAGACATCCCTAAAGGGGAGAGTCTTCTTCCATTTGGAAGTCAAATTAGGATACTTTGCAAATATCCAAAGAGGAAAGATAACACCCCGATCAAGGGGGAGTTTCTTTCCATTTGAATTTCCTGAACCGACGAATCGAGATGTTCGTGAGAAGATGAAGGATTGGACAACGAGAAGAATTCTAAATCTCAAAGTCATTTGATTTAGGATTAGAAATTCAAGTTGTAGTCAGTGGTGCCCGGCCACTTTAATTTCTTGAAATTTTTGAGATGTAATAAAAAGTGGCACTTGCCATACGGACATTCAATTTGATATATTTAATTTAATTGATTTATTTAATTGATTTCGCATTAGAACTCTTACTTTTCTAGTCTTTTTACTTGCATGCCGCATTTGATTTGACCTGGAATTCGAATTTAGGCTCTTAGGGGTCTATCAAAAATTCTTCTACTTTAATTAAATAAAATTTTTAAGATAAGATAGAAATTCTAAACGGTCCTAAGAAGTAAGCTCAGACTCGCCGAGGGTTTTTCATGCATTCATATTGTACTTTCTCGACCTTGTTAGGCATCTCCCCGCCTGCAGGTTCTGGCAGACCACCTGGCCTATGAGGGTGCCGATCTGTCAAGGGGATGTTATGCAATCTCTAGGGAAAAACCTATTTTCTAAGCCAAAATTTTTAAACTGCTACATACAAATTTTGCATTCAATCAAGTCAATTAGCATGCATCGCATTAGTAACAAATTTAAAAGAGTCTAATAGTTAATTGCATCTATTTAGACATCAAACCCAACATAAGTCAAAGGGGCCAATTAGGATTCGCTCTAGATGTCGGCCCCGCTCTCAAAGTCTTTTCTTAAACAACATCCCTACCACTCAACATGAAAAGACCGGACTCATATTTTAAAATCGTTTAGGTGGTTTAGCTGGCTCCCCAATCCAGGCCGGGGTAAGACCAGATTCGCATTGCACTAGCTAGGTTCGGGGTGCTAACTTTAGTGCCCAATTAGACTTAGGTTCTGAGGCTGGCTTGGGCCATAAGACCTCAATTTTCGGGAATTGAATCCCAAATTTCTAATAAAATTAATCACTTAAACTAAACATCGATTTCAATCAAATACAAGCCTAACGCTTAGGATAGGTTGGAGTGTTTTCTGAAGTAATTCAGAATCTTAAAAATACTCCCTACTCCTCTTCCTTTGACTCTGAAAAATAACTGCTCAAACTTGAACCAATACCACTTGAAATTCCTACCCTTTTCTTCCTTTGATGTCAAACTTTGAAAATCATAAATAAAATTTACACCGCTATTTTAATCGAGAGTTTTCGTAGAAAATTCTGATTTTCTACGATGTAATTAACTACGAGGGCTTGCGCTCGTAGGAGATTTAGTAACCCAGATCTAATTTTCAAAATCAAAATCTTTCAAAATCTCTAATTAATTAATTTTGGGAAATTTAAAATACAACGATCATTATCGTCATTTTCAAACGATCGATAATGATTGATATCTTCCTTCTTTGGAAAGGTATATCAAATATTATTGTGGATTTGATTATGAAATTAATGATCTTTCATCCAGATTAGTATAGCCATACAATTTTGAATTTGACTACAATAATTTGGATAACTTCAAAATTTTGAAATTTGAACCAATTAGTGAATGATATTATCCCCGTTTGGGATGATATATCGTTCCTAATGTTGTGTTAGATTTTCAAAACTAAAATTCAAAATTTAATCTTCTTGAAGATAATTAAATATTTTAGAAAAACTATATATATATTTAAACCATATATATATTTTTAATCAAAACAAAAATGGCGACTCTGCGGGGGATCATATCTCACTTTCCATCTTTAATAGCGATATAAATTTTATTGAATCGGTAGTCTTAACTACCATTCTTTCCGTTAGTCCCTCTCCCATTTCTCCCTTGAGAGAGTGTGGCCAACTCAATTAAAATATGTGTAATGAGAGGTGAGTGTAGGAAGCCTCCTTCTAGTTTAGGCTTGGACATTTTGCCTCCAACTTGGTTGGTAGAGCGAAAGAGTTAAGCCTATCCCTCTCTAAACCTTTCTATAAATGTTAGAAACTAGCATGCTCGGGCTACTAGTGGCATGCTAAGTTATATAACTTATAGAAAATTTCCTCAATTGTCAAAATCTAAATTCTAGTCTTTTAGTAGAGTTTTAATCCTTCCAACGTCTAGATAATCGTTATGATTGTATCGTTGTATATTGAATTGTAACAATTTCAATCCGATATATACGATCAAGCATAACATTCACTTTTAAGGTTCGTCTTAAAATTCAATTATGTCGGTAGGATTAAGCTATGACATTTCATTCTTAGTCCACTAACTAGAATGAAAGAGTCAAGTAAATTCCAAATAAATCTCCCCTAATTAATGTGGACCTTTTTGTTGGATGAAAATTCAACACCTCGAGTCCCAAAATAAGGGGAGATGCTGCCAAAATTTTTCTGAATTTTTAGATATCTCTTTTGAAAATCAAATCGAAATCGATTGTTGTTGTTATATGTCTTCCTACGAAGATCATCGTAGTTGGCATATAAAACACATCTTTGAATCTTCATGGCAAGAGTTTGCTTTCAATAATCTCACCCTTTTAATCACGTTTGAAAATCTTTAGTATTTTCCTTTAATATTTGTAGACCTTTTTGTTGAATGAACATTCAACACATTGAGTCTCAAAAATAAGGGGAAATGCTGCCGGATTTCTGAATTTCCAAATCTCTATCTTTCAAATCAAATTCAAACATCTTATCCAAATTCCTCCAAATCAAATTTAGATTATCATTGCTATATATTTTCCTACAACGTCTTTTTATAGTTGAATATATACAACGACAATTCAAACTCTATTTCAATCAAAATCTAACTTTATATTCTATCATTTTATACCGGGTCATAGCTCTTATAACCCGATATATATATATGATAAAATATAAATTTATTTTCAAAATTCAAATTCAGGTTTCTAATTCAAATCTTCTCCTTTCCAATTCTCAGACAATCAAATTAACTGCAATGGCTGGCAAACTACTGTTTTCAATGGATCGTCACTTACTGATTGAAGAATTGGTTTATGAGAACTCGATCCAATTCGGAATAGGGTTTAAGTCCCTTAGACTGGTGATGAATGGAAACACTTTGGTGGATCTTACTGTTGAGGGAGAGAAAGATGCCCCTCTAGTTCAGTTGGCCATAGGAGCTGGAAATGATGCCCCTCCTAGTCTTTGGTCTGCATTAGATATCGCTAATGCACCCAAAGAATTCCTCGAAGATGCAAAAAAACTGGAAGCTGCCGCTGCAGGCAATATAGTATTTGAGAAAGGGTCTTCTAGTTCTAAAACTCTTTATGGAAGTAAGAATTCCAAGAAGAATTATCTGAGAAGGTTAAGAAAGAAAATTACCAAGACCAAGAAGGTGGCCGAGCTGAAGGCCTTGGGTAAAGTCGACCTTGAGGCTGCCGAGGATCTACCAATCCCTGCCTCTTCTCCACTCCTTAAAGGGAGTCGATTTCACCCCCTCGCAGCTGCTACAGGGGAGGAGAGAGTTACTCGGATAGCTAGCACTCCGCCTAGCCCAGTAGACTATTCTGTTAAGAGAACCCCGAAGGAGAAGCAAATTCTGAAAACCAGGATGCTTAGAAATATCATCAATACTTGTGCTGCTCAAGTAGGGCAAACTAAGGAACAATATGTGAAACACTTGAAGGGAGTGATTTCACACAAACTTGAGAAAGAAGTTCTGAAGGAAGAAAAGTCTGAAGCCAAGAACTTGACTCCTCAACCAGTAAGGAAGAATAAGAAATTTGTCAAACAACCTGTATCTTCAGTCTTGGTAGATGGATACCACTGGGTGCCTCGCCTCCCGTCTACAAAGATGGAGGAGATAGTATTAACCGGGTCTGGTCAGAGTCGCTCTTTTAGTGGTAGACCACCGATCCCACCTTCAAAACTGTCAAAGCTGGCCCCAGTGATAGCGAAATCTAAAGAAGTCTTTAAAGAGCTCAAACCAGTTGATGTTAAGGGCAAGAGGCCCATGTCACCAGAAGAATCATGTGCAAGAAGAAAGTTCAGAAGATGTATTGGAATTCAATTCAGGGAACCTCAAATTCAGATACCAGTTGAACTCCCTACACTCCTAGTTCAGGGAAGTGAGGACTCTGTTCATGTTGATGTTGGAGCCCCCGCTGTTCAAGCACCTCCATCATCAATTAAGATAGACGTCCCTCACCCTACTGAGGATGTCACCCTTGCGACTACCGACCCTGGGACAGTCGGAGGGGAGGAGATGGCCCAAGATCCTGATCAAGAGATGTTAGATAAATTGATTAGTGAAGAAGTCACTGAAGAAGATGTCAAGATTAACAACATTTTTGATAAGTTAGATGTTAAAGAATATGATCAAGTGATGAGTTATGATGGATATTTACCCATTTATACTAAAGCAATAGATGGGAGGCCAGTCGAGGAAGTAGTATAAGAAATCAGAGATATCCTTAAGAAGAAGGCCGTTGATGAATTCAATCCGGATGAAGATGATCTGTTAGTTGAGGAAGAGCCAATAGCGGATGTCCACATGGTCGAGACTCGAGCATCAACTAAAGATGCTGAGCCTTCTAAACACCGCTCCGATAAAGAAGAAGAGTCAGCAGCAGTTGACTCAGATTCTGATACCTCTATTAAACTGAGAGATAAAGATGATTACATCAAGAGTCTGGAAAGAAAGGTCGAAGAGATGATGCTAAAGGTAGAACAAATGCAGAGTCAGATGTTCCAAGCACAACAGTCTAAATCCGAGCAGTTGCAGCCCACGGTACTCACAACGGGTGAGCACAGCAGGAAGGCTGATTCTAGTTTCAAGATTCCAGAAGTCACTTCTCCACCAGAAAAAGATATCCGTCAGATGATTGAAACCCAGGTAAGGGAGGCCTTAGCCCATTCACAAGGAACTGTATCTATTTCAAAGGGTAGACCCTACCCCGAGGAATATGATTTTGTTCCTTATCCAAAGGGTTTTGTGCCACCTTCTTTCAAAATTTTTAGCGGCTTAGAAAACCCAAGACAGCATCTGGCCCATTTTCGAGCAAGCTGTTGCAATGCAGGAGGGTTGGATGCTCTACTCTTTTGTTAGTTTGTGAGTAGTTTGTCCGGTATTGCTTTTGAGTGGTACGCAGATCTACCAAATGGTTCAGTACAAACTTTCACAGAGCTTGAGGGTCTTTTTTTAAAGAGATTCTCAGGAGCTCAACAACGTGTAACAGTTGGTGATCTCGTCATCGAAAAGCAAAAACCGGGCGAGTCTTTAGTCGACTACATCTTGAGGTGGCGAAACCTCTCGATGAAATGTGAACCCCAACTGCAAGAGCAACATGCAATGGAAATTCTTCTAAAGAATATCCACTGGCCTATTGCTTTTCTGTTAAAGGGGTTTACAATTAAAACCTTCGAAAAACTTCTTAACAAAGCTAGTAATCTACAAGAAGAGGCTCCCAAAATGCCATTCTTGAAGGATTATACTGAAGATAAGAAGGTTAGTAAACCGTTGAAGTCCTTTAAAAAAAGGACAACAACGGTTTCAGCAGTCGACAAGAGAAAGAAGCCGGTCAACGTTCAATCAAGTAACCCTACTGTTCAACAAAATCAGAAACCTCAACCGTTTCAGGTAACTTCTCAACCTACCAGAGAATATTACCGGCCCACTTTTGAAGAGAGATTGGCTCGTCTGTATCCATTCAAAAGAGAGTCGATGAAGAAAATTTTTAAGAGCCTTCTAAAGAAGCCATATTTTTAATTGCCGGAGGCCAAAAAGCAAGAATAGGCAAATAAGAAAGATGATCCGACCTTTTGCCCCTACCATCGCATGTTGGGCCACACAATCGAAGACTGTATAGTCTTTAAGGACTGGCTCGAGAAAAACTTCCGTCAAGGTAACATCATAATTCCAAATGAGTACTTGGTTAATCCGGATCAGGGATCTGTCAAATCAATTTCAGGTAAAATTTCTAATCTTTCTTTTTCCATTGAAGATGGTTGGGATATAGTACTATCCCGGGCATTTAAAAAGTTGATTAACCAATCTTTTCGTCTTTCTCAACAGTTACCGATGAGAGCCCGTGGCCCAATCTGGGAGGTTGAGTTGGAGGTATCGCAGGAGGATGTTGGGACGATTTCCTCTCCAGTAGTTGTAGGAAGTACTGTATCAAATAAAAATGAAAAGAGTGAACCTTTTGTAGAGAGCAAATTTATTGATGAGAGATCTGTACAAGTGGTGGATGGTGGCTCAAAACCACTAGCCCCATTAAAGTTATCTGACTTTTACTTTGCCCCATCAAAGGCAAAGGGTCCTAAATTGAATAAAAAGAAAGATCCTTCTGCAAATATTTTGATGATTAGTGTTGAGAATGAAGTTTTAAATGATTCTTCTGTTGAAAATAACCCGGAGCCAGCTGAGGATAATCAAGAAGTTCAAAAACCCAGCTCTCTAGATTTGACCCTTCAAGGGGAAGATGAATTTGATGTCGTATCAGATGGTGATACCCCTGAAATTAATTTTCAAGAGAGTCCCGTTGTGATAGACTTTTCCGATTCAGATTCCCATTCAGAAAATAACAATCAACCGCCTAAGGAGAGCGTAGACCTCCCCGTAGACTGTCCTTCCGATGAAATCGTGCAAGTACGACTACGTGGTGACAAGGTTTTACCCCCTAGGCTTCCCCCACAAGAAAAGGGAAAACAAGTTGTTTCCACTGATCCGATTCAAGTCTCTACTCAACAATCAAACTCTCCTTCAAATCCACCGAGTCTTGATCTTAATGTTCCAAGTGTCGATTACAATATTTTAGCTCACCTTAGGAAGTTGCCTGCTAAGTTGAGCATCTATGATGCCCTCATCCTTTCAAAAGAGATGTGGGAGACTTTAATTAAAGCACTTCTCGAACCCGAGATTTGCTTAGCTCAACTCACTTCAACTTCAGAGGAGGAAGCTTTATACTTCAAAGAAATCGCAGGAGTTACCTTCTCCGATGAAGATCTACTCCTTGGGACTGCCGACCACAATCGCCCACTTTACATCATTGTAAATGTGGGAAAGTTTAAATTATCAAGAGTTCTTGTTGATCCAGGTGCATCGGTCAACGTTATAAATATAAAGACTCTCGCATACCTTAGAATTGATACTAGCAAGCTCTCAACCGATAAGTTGGTGCTTCGTGGGTTCAATGAAAAAGGCGAGAAGGCTTTAGGTTCAATCACCCTTCTTCTAGAGATAGAAGAGTTGAAAACTGAAGTGAAATTTTATATAATTGATTCGGCTACGTCCTTTAATGCGCTCCTAGGTAGGCCTTGGATCCATGAGTATATGATGGTTCCTTCCACCCTGCATCAATGCATCAAGTACCAACGAGATGGCATTGAATTTGAAATCAAGGGTGATTTGCAACCATTCTCTATTCACGATATCGGGATCTATGAGGATGCTGCGTATTATGTTCCCAAAGGGTCCACTACCAAATCTAAGGTAGAGATCAACGTTAAGGAGGAAAAAGCAGAAAATCAAAGTTCAAAAACAATTCAAAAATTGAGAAAAGAAAAAGTCAAGAATCAAAAAGAAGATGATTCTAGTAGTGAAGACGACGTCGAGCGCGTGGTTTTTAGGCCTCCAATCAATCTACCTCAAAGAGGTGGAAGGATAGCCCAAAGAGCACGCGGCCGAGGCCGCCCTTCCATTGAAAAGAGAAATCCACCAATGTACATCGAACTCGAAACAAGTTCAAATGAAGAATCAAGAAAGAGGGGTGCTTGAATTGCTTTTGACTATAGAAAAATCAATCCTCCTCCAAAGTTTGATCTCACTTTAGATTCAGATAGCGACCAAAAGGGTAACAAATCTAAACTTCAAAGTGATGAGCCTGAATTAATTATCTATGAAAAGCTTAATAGGGCAGTTAAATCCTTAGCCTTAACCCCACTGTCCGTTGACAGAGTCTCAGGGTTAGTAACTAAGGATGCCCCTAACTTAGATGAAGAAGTAAAGAAAGTCCAGAGGTTCTTCCCTGGCACCTCTGAAAGTTCGATGGGGATGTTAAGCCCTATGAACTTAGTCCCAAACTAACCAAGGGGGGGGGGGGGGGGGTGAATTGGTATTTTAAAAACTTCTTTTTAAACAAAGAAATAAAATCACATAAACCAAATCACACCACAAAATAATGCGGAATTTAAAAGTGCAGAAGCAAGAAAAAGAACACAGAAATTTATAGTGGTTCGGTCGACTCGACCTACGTCCACTCCTTGGAGGCACCCTCCAAGTATTGCACTACACAAAAAGTGACTCTCCTTTAGCCCCCACGGCTAGGTGGAGAAACCCTCACAAGAACCTCCTTTTTGCCACCCCGGCAAGGCAGAGAACCTATCTCCTTTTGCTTCCTCCTGAAGCTGGCAGAGAACCAGAACTAAAAGCAAAGCTCCTTACCTCTACCAACCCTTCCACGAACGAGAAACTCTAGACGAAGATGACACAGAGAGATCCTTGAAGCAACCCTTGTGAAACCCCTCACAAGCTCCCCCTCACAAGATCCTCTCTCTCTCTTCTCTCTCTCTTTCTCTCCTCAAGGCCTTCTTAGGTCAAGGCAGCAGCCAAAAGATCTTTTTAAAAACGTTGAACAAGAAGCTCTTAAATAGAAGAGCTCCAAAAGAGCTCATTAATTGCAAGTTGCCGACAATATCGTCCAGGCCGATATGGATATCGGCCTGGCCGATCAATACAAATCAATGAAGATCGGCCAGAGCATAGCCCTGGATGTAAAGTTGGACGATTGTTAATTGGCTTGATCGTCCAGGCCGATCTCACGATCGTCCTGGCCGATTAGTTCAAATCAAAGGAAAATAATCCTGACAATAGCCCTGAATACGGGCTGGCCGATATTGATCGTCCTGAAGTAACTTAAGGTTTTTGACTAGATTGGCCTGGCCGATCTTGCGATCGTCCAGGACGATATGATCGTATCAATCATCCTTAATTACTTCCTTGATTTCCTGAACAATTATGGCATAAATTGTTAATATCGTCCAGGCCGATACGAGGATCGTCCTGGCCGATAATTTAAAGATATGGTATACCATACTTGTCTATGGCGGCTACTTATTTCTGTTTTGAGCTTATCGTCCTGGCCGATACACGTATCGTCCAGGACGATCTGTTAACGTCGGCTGACTTAATTAAGAATCCTTAATTAGACTTTCTGTTTTAAGCTGATCGTCCAGGCCGATTCAAAAAATTCAAGAAATCGTCCTGGCCGATATGAGTAAAAACATAATTCTAAGTCTCTCAAGTGTGTGTGTGAAGGGTTACAAAGCATCAGTCTTTTTGACTATTACAAGAGGACTCAAAGGTAAAAAACAAAAGTACAGACTAACTCAACCCTAAACCTACGCATTTCTGAACTTGGCTCCTTTTTGATTGTCCGATCGTCGATTCCTAAAAAGTTAGAAGCAACAAGCTGTCCAAGAAAAGCAGATTCATTAGAAAACAAAGTTGACATGAAAAATAGATTCATTAGAAAAACATAAGACATGAAAAATAGATTTGCAACAATCTCCCCCTTTTTTATGATGGCAAAACACAAGTAGGACAAAAGTAGATTCATTAGAAAACAAAGTTACAACATCAATTTTTTTTTTCTTCCATACCATATCCTACTCCCCCTTTTTGTCATCACAAAAAGAGAGTCCAGAAACAGCAGAGAAAAGAAGAAAGAAGAAAAACAAACATCACGAAAGACAAAAAAGACAAGAAACAATAACTCAAAGTACAAACTAAAAGAACGAGGGATCCTGATCATCAGATGGAGGAGGTGGAGGTGGCTGCTGAAAGTAACTGGCAAGGGTAGTAAACTGAGCATTGAACCAGGTGATGTCCTGGTCATGCTGCAGCTGCTGGTGAGTAAGAAAGCTGTCAAATCGAGCTAAATCCTCAGCGCGGTGATGCTCGTAACGGGCAATGTCCTCAGAGTGTTGCTGCTCCTGGGCAGCAACATATGCATCAAATCGGGTCTCCCATCGATCAAATCTCTCAATCAATTGATCAACCGGTGAGTGTTGGTGGAGAGGGACAGGGTCAGGAAAGGGAGCTGGAGCGGGAGCCTCCTCCTCTCAAGCCCCCTGAGGTTCCTCAGGGTGGAGACGAGTACTGTGAAGGGTGCTGAAGGAGTTGTTTGAGTAGAAGGGAGTTGGAAGGTTTGGTGGTATAGGATATTGAAGTTGGTATTTAGTTTCAAGAATATAGGCTATGATGTGTCCTAAGGCTAGATTTGGCTTTCTTCTGTGGCCTGGATCGCGAATTGTTGTTAGGTGATTAATGTAACAAAAAAATAGGTCAGCAGTGTTGAATTCCCTATGAGCCATGATATAGAAAGTAGTGAGGGAAAGTAGAGGGGTAATGTGGACACGGTCGCCGGCTTTTGGAATGACGGAGGTGCGAAGGACATGTTGGATTGTCCTAGCATCTCTGACTAAAGAGCTAGTCTCTCCAACATGGTAACGGACATTAGTCTGGCGAAGAAAGTGATTTGCCGTGGACCAGTCAAGATCAGGGTCAAGGGCAATTAAGTGCAGCTTATCTCCGGTGGTGGATAGCTGTAAGAGATCAACACAGTCCTGATATGTGATTTCGACAGGGCGTCGATTCACATAGGAGGACAGGGCTGTGAAGGTGGAGTTGATGCGCAGGTTTGCAAAAAATTCTAGAAGGAACTCAGAATTGAAGGGGAAAACAAGAGACAGAATGAAGCAAAGGGAAGTGTGAGTGAAGAGATCCATTACCGGGTAAGAGATGTGGACTGGATTGATAATTCTGGAAACAGTAATTCCACATTCTTTATAGCGATGATATGCAGCTTCATCTTCTGCTTCACGGAAACGAGGGTCAACCCTTTCCCTCGAGGAACTTCCAGAGGTCTGACGGACGCGCTTCCTACCAGCCATTTGAGAGAACTTAAGCAAAAACACAAAGGAGAAAGGATGAGGAGTGAAAAACATGGCTGGATCGGCCTGAATTTAAAGAAACGTCCATATCGTCCTGGCCGATCTCGGAATCGTCCAGGCCGATATGTGTCAATAATTACGTACAGGCCGATTGGTTAAAAAGGCGGTCCAATCGTCCGGGCTGATCAGATATCGGCCAGGCCGATTAGACACAGGCTATCGGCCCGAGGAGTCAGTCCGGACGACCGTTGAAAAAGCAGATCGTCTGGGCCGATTATATGTGTATCGTCCAAGACGATGCACAATAATTGATCGTACCGGCCGAAGTTAAAATGTTTTAAATGCTTGCCACATGTATCGTCCAGGACGAACAGTGGATCGGCCCGGCTGATGGTCCAATAATGGATCGTCCGGGGCCGAATTTAAAGATCAAAACGTACTGACACGTGGATCATCCCGGACGGTCCAGTGTATCGGCCAGGATGATGCACATAGAATGCATTGGCCAGACAAATTTACTATCGGTCAGGACTATCATCATGAGTTTGATCAAATCCAGTCCAGGACGATAATGTATCGTCCAGGACGATGAATTTCAGTAAGCACAGCAAAAAGGTCAGCAGATGGATTTTGGAAAGAATTTATCATATCGGTTAGGACGATAAAAATATCGGCCAGGCCGATGTGACTTGTATTTGAATTCAAGAAAAGAATGGTGATGATCAAGACCCTCAAAAATAAAACACAAGAAAAGACAGTCAAAGACACAAAAAAAATAAATAAAACAAACACCGAATATTTTTGGATTTTAATTTTTCTATTTTTTTTTATTTGTTTTAGGGAGGGATCATATGAGAATTCTTTTCATGAATTTAATTTTTTAAAGTTTTTAGGAGATCAAGAGGTTTAACAAAATTCAATTAGAAGAAGGTAGAAAAACTGATTCCATTTACCCTAGATCGGACATTCTTCAGGGTACAAAATTCTCTTAAAAACAACGAAGTCCTAACTCGGAATAACAAAAAGAATAAGAAGATCCAATCAAGACTTGTTACCAACTAAAATATCTCATAAATAATAAACCAAAATAGTTTTTCTCAATCATGGAATTTGAAATCAAATCTTTGAACGTATCACATAATTAATGAGTTTTCTAAGTTTTAAGAGTTTTACCAAAGAGATGATAGCTTGCATTTAGTGGGCTAATTTTATGCCTCTTGTCACTTTTATTGGCTCTTTGAGCATCTTTTGATTTTTGATACACTTTTGTGTATATAGCTTTCTTTTCAATTTGGCTTTATTGGCCTCTTTCCTTTTTAACTTTTGCAAGCTAAAAATCTTTAATATACCCTTAAAAAAAAACTTAGTTATGAGTATATCCTCCAAATATTAGAGAATAGGAGCTCTCTCTCTAACATAGGGAAGAACAATCCACAATACAAAATCAAAATCACGTGATAACTGCAATGGTAAGATTTCAAAAGCTTGAATGATATCAAAGCATTTTGACTATTATGCATAAGATGTTTTAATGTAGCAAGATTTAGAAAGAGATCTTAAAAAGCCATTGGTTAAACTGAGTTTAGACTTTTGTTTTATAGAAGAAAATCATGCCACTGAACAAAGTCAGAAGAAAGAAAAAGGAAACATCAACAGTTTACTCCCTTTAACCAATTTTAAAAAGCTAAACCCTATCTCCAAAAACTCCAATATTTAAAGGCTTGAGAAGTTTTATCATATGAAAGCCCAAAATAAAGACTAAAGTAAAAAAAAAAAACATAAAATAACAATAATAAAGAAAACAGCACAAAAAAACACAAAAACTAAAATAAAAAAAAACATACAAAAAGAAACTAAAGATTTCAAGCAAGTGATAAAGCAAAGGATTTAAGCAATTGAGCTGCAAGCCTCCTTATCTTTAGTTACCTTATGCTCCCACGAGGTCTTTGGTGAGAGCACTCCTGCAAAACTCAACACCAGTCAGTTTTAGGAACCCAAACAGATTTGGGCTCCTTCTTAGGAAATGTAGAGTGCAATGTAGATATGGTATGCTTTGAATCATGCATCTTAGGTCTCCACACCCAATGTGTACTGCGGTGAACTGTGCAAGTGTGTGAGATGTGTCCTAGCATGCCACAAGAAAAACATTGAACTCCAGGAAAAGGTTTTCTTAAATGGTTTGGATAAAAATGCCTCTTCCTAGGTTCTGGCCTTTGATTAAAAGTCGGTGTCATCCTAGCTTTCTTACATAAATCATTTTGAATTCTCAAGTTAGTTCTTTTTAATGCATCATTCTCAATCCTCAAATCTTTTTCAATCTCTTTAGATTTCTTAAGATCATCATTAAGTGAGGTGTTTGAAGCTTTTAATGCATTACTTTTCTCAACTAATTCCAAATGCTTCTTGTTTAATTCATCAAATTCATCAAGGAGAGCCATGTGATTTGAATCAATCGTTGCATGATCTTTGAGAAAAACTTCATGCTCTTTTTGTAGATTTGAATGTTCTAATTTTAGGCTAGCATGAGTTTTCTTAAGTTTTTTGTATGATGTATGGATTTTTTCACAAATTTCAAACAATTCATCATAGGTTGGTCTACATACCATCTTCCTCATCACTTTGATTTTCTCCCATGAAACACAAGTTTGTAGTCTCTTCCTCTGGTTCAGTCTCAGAGGAATCAGTACCAGATTCTGCCCAGAAGCCTCTTTGGATTTTCTTATTCTCCTTCCTAGACTTAGCTTTCTCCTCACCTTTTTCCTTTTCTTTGCTTGATTGATCTTGAAGTGTAGGACAATCGGCTCTTACATGTCCCGGTTTCCTGCATTCAAAACAAACAACATCAGAAGATCCTTTAATATGTTTATGATCCTTACCTTTTCTCCAATTTTGATGATGCTTTTGTTTCTTCCTTAGAAAGCTTTTGAATTGCCTTGTGATGAAGGCAACTCCATCGCTTTCAGACCCGGAAGATTCAGAATCCGATTTGTGTGCCTTTAATGCAATTGTTTTCTCCTTTTTCTTCTCACCTGCATCAAGATTTCTTTGATTCACCCCTTGCTGGTAAGCAATGAGTGAGCCAAGCAAGTTATCAATAGAATAGGTGTTTAAATCTTTAGATTCAGTGATTGCAGTAATTTTTGCATCATAAGAAGAAGGCAAGCATCTCAAAATCTTGTTAACTTTTTCATAGTTCGAAAGTTCTTTTCCTAGTGCATGCAATGAAGTAGCAATCTGAGTAAACCTAGTGTACATGTCAGAAATCGATTCATGAGGTTTCATACGAAAAAGTTCGTAGTCATGCAAGAGAATGTTTAAACGGGATTGTTTAACTTCATTAGTGCCTTCATAAGTAAAGCACAATTTATCCCAAATTTCTTTACCAGTCTTGCAAGTTGAAACACGCATGTAATCCTCAGATTTTAAAGTACAGAAAAAACAATTCAAACATTTCGCATTTAGTTGAGCTAAATCTCGTTCATCAAAAGTCTATTCGGTAAAAGCAACTTCAGTTTTAAAACCGTTAATTTCACGAGAAGATGGAGAATAACCTTCTTGAATAAGCATCCACATGCGATAATCAGTAGATTGTAGAAAAGTTGACATGCGAGTTTTCCAAAAATCAAAAGGTAGGTTATCGAACAGAGGAGGTCGGGTAATAGAATACCCTTCCGTAGTGTTGCGATTCCCAAAGTTAGACATGGATCAAATTCAAAAAGTTTTCAAACTTTAATTTTCGAATCAAGCTCTGATACCACTTGAAAGTTTGATGGGGATGTTAAGCCCTATGAACTTAGTCCCAAACTAACCAAGGGGGGGTGAATTGGTATTTTAAAAACTTCTTTTTAAATAAAGAAATAAAATCACATAAATCAAATCACACCACAAAATAATGCGGAATTTAAAAGTGCGGAAGCAAGAAAAAGAACACAGAAATTTATAGTGGTTCGGTCGACTCGACCTACATCCACTCCTTGGAGGAACCCTCCAAGTATTGCACTACACAAAAAGTGACTCTCCTTTAGCCCCCACGGCTAGGTGGAGAAACCCTTACAAGAACCTCCTTTTTGCCACCCCGGCAAGGCAGAGAACCTATCTCCTTTTGCTTCCTCCTGAAGCTGGCAGAGAACCAGAACTAAAAGCAAAGCTCCTTACCTCTACCGACCCTTCCACGGACGAGAAACTCTAGACGAAGATGACGCAGAGAGATCCTTGAAGCAACCCTTGTGAAACCCCTCACAAACTCCCCCTCACAAGATCCTCTCTCTCTCTTCTCTCTCTCTTTCTCTTCTCAAGGCCTTCTTAGGTCAAGGCAGTAGCCAAAAGATCTTTTTAAAAATGTTGAACAAGAAGCTCTTAAATAGAAGAGCTCCAAAAGAGCTCATTAATTGCAAGTTGCCGACAATATCGTCCAGGCCGATATGGATATCGGCCTGGCCGATCAATACAAATCAATGAAGATCGGTCAGAGCATAGCCCTGGATGTAAAGCTGGACGATTGTTAATTGGCTTGATCGTCCAGGCCGATCTCACGATCGACCTGGCCGATTAGTTCAAATCAGAGGAAAATCGTCCTGACAATAGCCCTGAATACGGGCTGGCCGATATTGATCGTCCCGAAGTAACTTAAGGTTTTTGACTAGATCGGCCTGGCCGATCTTGCGATCGTCCAGGACGATATGATCGTATCAATCATCCTTAATTACTTCCTTGATTTCCTGAACAATTATGGCATAAATTGTTAATATCGTCCAGGCCGATACGAGGATCGTCCTGGC